>JZKD02S0538440.1:65023-79427 GCA_000966675.3 Picea glauca
TTAGCTTGAAAGATACTATCCGAGAAGTGTCCAAAGATGTTTGGAGAAGACTCTTCTTCTTGAGTTGTTTCCTGCTCGACTTCCTCTTGAGGGATTTCAGGAGGCATCAAGTCATGTTGGGCTCCTAGAATCGTCTGGAGAGCGCATTGCAAACTCTCTAGGTTCAAGCCTTCAGGGTTTGGATTAGGCTGGTTGGTTGGAAAAGGCTTTCGGAAAGGAGGTTTGTAGGTTCCTTTACTCAAAGAGGCTTCTTTAGTCGACCTTTTTAAATCTATAACTTGATTAGACAATTTTTGTACAACTTTAGTTAAATTTTCCAAATCAGAGTTTTCAGGTTGTGTTTTGTTTTGTGTAGGTCTGGGGAGAATTTCAATTTTCTTTTTGGAAGAAGAAACAGTCTCAGTTTCGTTGCTAGAAGAGTCTTTAAGAATAAGTATGTCTTTTTCAATCTGAGTAGCCTCTTCGAAGGTTTCTAACAACGTGGCCTTTTTAGAATGTTTAACCCAAGTAGCTATACTTTGATGTAGAGCTTTAGTGTAGTAAGCTATTATAAGACTCTCAGTAGGCATAGAATTTGCAGGGATTCGATTTTTAAGCGTTAGGAATCTTTGATTAAAATCTTTAACTTTTTCTTTTGAGTTCATTTTTAATCTTGAAAGATCCATGACTAAGACTTCCGGAGGTTCGCCATCTCCGAATTTTTCCAAAAAGCATGAATCAAACTTTTCCCAAGACACTATGGTATGGGGTTGTTGGGAAAAGTACTAAGTGGATGCATTACCCTCAAAGGTGTAAGGGAACAACCTACAAACAATGTCTTCATGTTCAACATTATGGAGTCTGATGGCTAACATAAATTTTTTGATATGATCTTCTGCTATCTATTTTGAATCGGGATCAAACTTAGGAAGCCATTTCTCCGGGTGCTTAGGTAAAGGGTGCTGGGCTCTAGGTACAGCTACAGCATCCTGGTCCAACCAGGGTCTAGAAGGGTTGCTCTGATTTTCCATTGGGGAATTGGGTGTGGAAGGCTGAGAAGGTGGATGGCCTTCATCAGAAGGGTAATCTCCCCCAGAAGAAGAAGGAGATGAGGGAGGTGGTGAAGGAGGTATCCCAGATCCTCCTGCAGTAGGATTTGTGTTTGGATCTGTAGGATTCACAGTGAGGTCAATGTCACCTAACTGTTCCCTGATATCAGAGAAGTCTAAAGGTTTACCCCACGGGCGGTTTGGTCGCCTAAGAATAGCTAAGGCACTATGTGTTTTGATAAGAGATTGATGAACGATCTCTTGGGGATCACCACCTGTAGGATTAGGGGTTGTTGGCTCAACTGTGATTTGTGGATCTTCGGTTGAAGTAGTTGTTGTTTGAGGGGGGATATTATCTTGTGAACGGCTTCTAGTCACTATAGGCATGCGATTAGGTGGAGGAGAAGTCTTGCGACCGCCTCCTGCCATTAATTAAGTTCAGGCCCTCCTTCTAGCGCCATTTGTTGACGGGCGAAATTGTCCGTCCGTCAACTGGGAGAGTGGAACCAGTCTGGGGTTGTCTAAATAACCCAAGCCATTTGGAATGAACCGCCCTAACGAGTTTAACGGCTCCATTGGCTGCCATAAGGTCTTTTAAGGAAAACCAAAGAGGAAACTAATCTAAACTAACTAATCTATCTATAACAAATAAAACTAACTAAAACTAACTAAATAAAAGAAACTAACTAAAACTAAATAAAAGAAACTAACTAAAACTAATAAAACAAATTAACTAAAAACTAACTACTATTCTTCTAACTATTATATACAATCTACTAATTACTATTATAATAACTCAAATCAACTATCTAATTACCAGCTGTAATATTACTTATTCACAAATGTACACTATGAACAGCCTACAAATTTAATTAAAACCTGCAAAACTCATGTGTTTTCTGCCCTAAGACAACAAGATATGTTTTTTGATTTTTATATTTTATGAAAAAGAAACAAAACTACTGAAATTAAACAATCTAATATATTTACTGAAATTAAACAATCTAATATAAATCTAACTAAACTTATATTTAAATTAAACTATTTAATGAAAACAGTAAAGAAAAGACTAATTGACTTGGAAGCGCTCCTAGTCTGCCCTGTGTATGATAACTTCAAAGCTGGTTGGAGGAAGGAAACTCGCACCGGTTAGTCCATAAGCTTCTCATAAATGATCGGCTGTGCTGCTCTTTGAAGTGTTATCAGGACAAACAAGACATAAGAGATCATAATAACTATAAGATGTATAAATCTCTGCAATAAGGGAAACCTGTTATGCAAAAACTTATATTTACTAATTCAACTTATGAAGAAGATAAACCTGTCATTCACAAACTGGACTAAACAATTGTTATGTCTTTTATATAATTGGAAGAAACCAGATATGGATTACAGTGATTAAAATTATATCATTTGCACATGATCTAGATAGCTAAAGTAGTCATAAACCATATACAAATTGATATACACAACATGAAACATAATACTGATATAATGAGAAGCTAAAGTTGTGACAAAACACCAATTTCTGCTTCAGTCTGTATTAAAACTGCATATCCTTTTTCTCCCAGGAATGAGGATGAAAATTATTACAAAAATCATAAGTATATATAAGTCTCTTCACAGGGTAAAACCTCCCTGTGGATAATATCAAAATGTTTTACATAATCTAGGAAATATCCCAAAATCAACTAAACTAGTAAATCAAAATGCAAGTGAAATCTTTGAAATATCTCCTAACTGCTCATCAAAGCCACTTCCATTTCGAATTGATCTGCAATAGACCAAAAATAACCAAAGAAAGACATTGCATCAAAAAAACAATAAAAAATTGATCCTACAGACTTAGCTATAGAATCATCTGATTCTGTAGCTAGTCTAAAATAGCATACAGGACCAGATAACAATCAAATGAAATATTTTCAAAAGAATCAAATCCAATTTAATTTTGTTTTAATAAATATCCAAAACGAATCACTATAATTCCAATGAGTTTATCATTCAAATTGAAAAGGATTTAAAACAGGATAAGAATGCTCTATTTTTTAGTCGCCATAAAATATGGTCAAACCATAATAGGATTGTTTCGTATCAAATTAAATCAATGGTGAATCATATCGTATAAGATACGATTTAATTCAACACAATCATAATCAACACATTCATCATTGAACATAATCAAAATTGATTTGTTACGGCTGTAACAATGTGCATAAGATTCATATTGTTTTAATCAAATACCAATATGGAAAGACAGTTACAATTATTTCCAAACATTCATAACAACATCAAACTTCAACATAGATTTAAATCGTTGAGTGTTTACATAGTCAACAGCCAGGATCACATAATGATCATAACCATCAATAGCAGTGATAACCATAAACTGGGCAACAATCAAATATAGAAACAAATCGTAATCTTGGGCATAATCACTTTCATTCCCAAATCAGATTTAAATAATATATTTGTTGCAATATGAACCGAGCTGATAACACGGTCAAACAATGCGAATCAATTAGTTGGATATAACAGTTATGACTCATATCTATTCGCAATTTGATTATGCCTTAACATAATAGTATTCGAATTGGTCAAAGACATGGAATGCAAAATCATAACAGTTAACTATTATTGCCAGCCACATCGTATAGACTATAATCAATTTTGAATCGAAACATTAACTGTGTTGGAAATTGAAATACCATAAACAACCTGTGTTTAGAAAATATATTAACAACTTCAATAAGCAACAGAGTATTCAATTGAAACCAAATTAAAACAATCAAATCCATAACACGATCAATCGAATCAAAGCTAAATCCTATCAAAGCTAATTCGGGAAACGAACAAAATTATATACAATAACGCATGCTTATGTGTCAAAACAAATCCACGTTGTAAACAGAGCTTATGAGTTTGTCATATAAACAGGTGATAGTCATACCAGTGGTGCTGCTCGAGCTATGCCAGCTTTGAATTAACAACCGCTGTAGCTAACTCCACGTTCTTAAACAGAATCGAACCTGTCGTACGTTGTTTCTTATCAGTGGCTGTTGATTTAGTCTTTTGATTGGTGAGCATTGCAACTTGATCCTCCAGAGCATGAATTCTGGACTGTAGCATTGGCACATCAAGGTAATATCTTTCTAACCATGAGCCACACTGATCACATGGTGGAGCAACTAGTTGAGCAGGAGGGGGTTTTGACGAGTCAATGGGGATTTCACAAGACATTTTGATGCCTGGATAATTAGGATCACTTTGCAAGCAAGGTGGTAGGTTTTTGACAAAATCGTATGATTGTTTGTCACACAGACCTTCAGAATAGGGATACTCACTTGCCAGGTAGCTTTCAACCTCCGAGTCAGAATCTTCACTCACCATGATAGGGTCAGGGTTGACAGGAGGTCTCAGTTTGTTTCTTGCCATGCGAGAGATTAATCAGGCGTTCTTTTTACCTTTAGAATTCACAGTAGGTTTGGCCTTAGGCCTTTTAGCCACGGGTTTAACATTTTCCACATCCTTGGTGATAGAGTTGGGTAGATCGATAGGTGAGTCGGGTAGGGGTTTAGGTAACAGAGAACTATAAGGCACAGGGGGTACTGACTTGCTCTCGCTCACCACAGGTTTATCAACCTGTGGTGGGCTTGAGTCTTCAAAATTATTGTGATTAAGAAAATCATTCCAACAGTCTCGACGTAACCCCAAATGACAAACCACAAGCATTTTAATTAACCCAAAGTGAAAAAGGCTGTTATCGGCCTGGTTCCGTTTATACCTTTTAGACATTTTAAACAGACTCCTATGTAGGTAATAAGGCATATTAAGTTCATAGCCCATGAAAACCATAAGTAGCCGAGGGTGATACAAGAAAATGAAACCATACCGGCCCTCGCAGGTGATAAACTACTTGGTAATCATCAGCAAGTTGTGCCAACGTTGCTTGAGCATATTCGCGGGCAAACCTTTGTCACAGGAGTTCACCTTTCGTGACTGGAAGAGCAATGTCCACGGGACATCTTCCACTTTGCAATTTTTTGACCATCTCTGTCCAGTAGCAGGAAAACCGATAGCTAGACTGAGAAATTGCTCATCAATTTCCAACTGCACATCGCCAACCTTGGCTCGGTAGCCATCAAAGGTTAATGCGAATTGTCGAGCCACACAAGGGTTAATTCCATCAAACTTTCGTATGAATGGGAGCCATCCAAATTCCTCAAGGTCACTGTAAGCACCATCGAACATCAACAAATCTTGGCAACCATTGGGCTCATCCCTTACGATTGGAGCCATGGCGCGGGCACATGGTAGGGTTCGGATAAACAACAACACACAGGAGCAAAGATCGTTTGGGCTAACAGCTGCGAACGATGAAAGGGGAAGTGAATTAATGTGCGTGTGTGAGGGTGGTGGGATTATCACCGCCATGCAGCATAGTAATGGCACAGTACAATGTTGTTCAATCAATCATAATATCGTTTAAACCATATTAATCGGCTAACCCAAAAATTAAACAGTGGATGGTATACCAATATGCCAATGTATCGTTTGAAATCATGAATGTTAAATATGAAATCAAACCCAAAGATTAATATGAGCCTTCAAACCAATTGTCATTCAATCAAACCCAAAGTTAAATGTTTATCCAATCGCACCATTGCATAATTTCAAACTATTTCCATTCAATTTGAAATCAAACTCATATGTTACCCACGCACTTGTTGCATAATGTGTAATCAAAGTTTATAAAACATTGTGACAAATGATAAAATCGATAAGCCAAGAGATTATAATAATAAGGATCACATCATATAAAAACCAAAATCAACCATGACCCCTATATAATCAAGTATAACCCATAAATTTACATGTTCAATGCCTTATCAATCAAATAAAAGTCAAGTCGGGCAATCAAAGTAAGAATAGGCAAACTTTTCAGCCAGATGATAAACCAAAGATAAAGTGCCACTCAAGATATCGATAAAAACTATGACAGTTCAAATAACGATAGAGGATTTTTCACGCTTTCAGTCGTGAAAACCAAATCGAACAATTTGCAAGTGTCGCATGAAATGAAAATGTCGTCTATCTGCAAAAAGCGATGGAAATTTGAAGTTCAGGAGACATAGGTGTAGGCAGCTTTTAGGGTAATTGAAAAAATTGAATTGGCTGCCAACACGACGTTGCACTCACTACTCAAGCCAAAGATTATTCTCCCACTAAAGAGAAGGTTGATGATCTACCGCCTTCCTCGGTACAACTCTCTCCCGTGACTCCACCTACCAACAGTCCTCTTCATCTCAAATGACTGAGCCTCGACACAGTTCTGCGACCCCCCCCAGAGGGTGTCGTTCGAAAATTGGCTTTCAATCCTCATGCTCATGTCACCCAGAACTACAACATCGTTGAAGATCTGGCCCAAGCACCTTCTGCGATGTCATCCCTTGAAGTCCTTCAAACTTGTCCCGCACAACGGAAGGAACTGTTGAAAGCTATCGGTGGAATCGACCTAACGGATACAAATTTAATAATATTTGACTTGAAATATCACATTCCAAGGTTACCCCCTCAACTCGTGTTCCAGATCCAAGTGATTGTCTCTTACAAAAACATTTGCCGAACTGTTATCAACGAGGGTGCCTCAACGTGTCTCATGTCCCTTGCTTGCTGGAAAGCCATTGGTTCTCCTTCTTTGAATGAATCCCATAACACTCTTAAAGCTTTCAATGGCTCTGGTTTTAAGCCCTACGGTGTCCTTCCTTCATTTCCCATCACGTTAGAAGGCAAAATGGTCCAAGTCGAAGTGGAATTCTTTGACGCTCCCCTTGATTACAATATTATGCTTGGCCGTAGCTGGATCGATTCCATGCATGCAGTTGTGTCGACCCTTTTCCATGTGGTATGTTTCCAACATCAAGGTAAGGTTGTTATCGTCGACCAACTAGCCTTCTTTAATTCAGATACCCATAATAGCAACGTATCGTTCATCGCTAAAACCCCACCAGGTTATGAGAATGTCGGTGTAGGCCTTCTAAAATACTCTTCGCTGATGGGTACTTTCCCCATTCCACCGCCTGATGTTCCACGCTCGTCTGTTGCTTCCATCAACATGATATCCACCTTGCCTCATGAACTTCCTACGTCTCATGACCCCTGGATAGTACCTGACCCTGGAGATCATCTTCGTTACGACGACGAAATGTCATTAAGTCCGGTTGAATCCACCTATCAGGCCATTCAATCGACAACTCCTTCTACCCCCTCTCTTGGTGAGATGTCTCCAGATCCTTTTCATGTCATTTTTCCCACTGACGAAATGATCATGTCTGTCATAGAAGACATCCCTTGGGGCAATGGCCATCATCATTCCATCCTCTTTCTAGAGAAACATAGCCTTGAGAAATACCAATGGATCTCGACCCCGTCAACTGTTGTCATCATCTCCATTGTTCCTGAGTCTACACACGATGTGTTTTCCGAAGGGAACTTAAGCAGTATCTTGCCCACTATTCCCCTTGACATATCCATCAAACCTGGGATTGTCGAAAATGTCCATATCGGAGCTTCGTGTTCTTCTGATGAAGTCGTCACCTACACGTCCCTTTTCAAAGAGTTTCGTGACATCTTCACATGGAGCTACAAAGAAATTCCAGGTATCGACCCTGAGATTGTGATACAGGAGATAAAGACATACCCCGACGCTAAACCTGTCCGACAACGCCTTCATCCAGTTCACCCATGTAAAGTGGCTGTGATCAAGCTCGAAGTTGAGAAACTTATGAAAGTCAGCTTTATTTATCCGGTGGCTCTCATAGACTGGGTTTCCAATCTTGTCCCTATTGACAAGAAACAAGGTACCATTCGTGTATGCGTTGATTATAGGGATATCAACAAAGCTTGCCCCAAAGACAACTTTCCTACCCCCTTCGTCGATCAGATTGTCGATGATTACGCCGGAAGTGAAATCTTCTCTCTTATGGATGGTTTCTCCGGGTATAATCAAATCAACATTGTTCTCGAGGATCAACATAAGACTGCTTTTATTTTTCCCTGGAGTACTTTTGCCTATAGGAAACTTCCTTTTGTTCTCAAGAATGTTGGTGCAACTTTTCAACGTGGGATACCATTGCTAACAATGCTTTCGAAGCTTTAAAATTGTCCCTAACATGTTCTCTGCTTCTCTTTCCCCCCGATTACAGTCGCGATTATTTCCTCTACCTTGCTACCTCAGATTATACCATTGGTATGGTTCTCATCCAATAGGATGATGCTAACGACGAACATGTGATTTACTACTTGAGTCAAAGTCTAATGCCTACCGAAATAAAGTATTTACATGTCGAAAAACTGGCCTTGGCTGTCGTCCAAGCCGTCCAATGCTTCTGGCACTATATCCTCTCGTGCAAGACTACAATGATTTCTCACTGCAACCCTATGCAACACATTCTTACCCGTCAATTGCTAGGGGGAAAATACTCCAAATGGATTTTGATTCTCCGGGATTTTGACTTGGAATTCGAACGCGCCAAGTCCAAGAAGTCCTTAGTTTTTGCTGAGTTGATATGTGACTTTCCCCATTCTGAAATGGAAACAGTAGCAATTGATTCATTACCCGATGAATCTATTTTCCTTATCAGCACTGATGATATTTAGTATAGTGATATCATTATATATCTCCAAACCTAGACTTTCCGACCAACTTTGTCTCATACTGACTGACGTCGCATACGCTATCAAGCCCGTCAATATATTATCCTCGGGGATACTCATTATCGTCAAGGGATTGACTCTGTTTTTCAACGTTACCTCACGTTCGACGAAGCCAAGAAAGCCTTGAATGACTGCCATTCTGGAGCATGTGGTGGTCATATGTCTGGGTATGCTACTGCCCAGAAGATCTTACGAGCAGGGTATTTTTGTCCTTCTTTATTTAATGACTGCATAATCACCGTTCAAAAATGCCATGCTTGCCAGACCTATAATCAAAAGATACGGTCACATCCTACTCCTCTTCCCCCTGTTGGTCCCTTTGCGAAATGGGGCATCTATTTCATGACATGTCACCCTCACTCGGCCAGGGGGCATGGTTACATCATTGTAGCCATCAATTACTTTACAAAATGGGCCGAGGTGATGCCGACATTTGACAACACTATTCATTTTTAATCACATCATAGCTCGTTTTGGTGTTCCCCAAGCTATCATCACTGATCACGGTAGCCACTTTAGAAACTTCATGATGTCTGAACTTACTGAAAAGTTTGGTTTTCGCCATGATAACTCAATGCCCTATTACCCCCAAGGCAATGGCCAAGTCGAAGCAATTAACAAAGTTCTCATAACTATGCTCCGACGAATTATAGGGATTCACAAAACAAGTTGGCACACAATGTTGTTTTTGGCATTGTGGGCTTACTGGACATCCGTCAAATCTTCTACTGGGTTTACACCTTTCTGGTTAGTCTATGGTTTGGAAGCTATTCTCCCGATTGAATGTGAGATACCCTCTTTAAAACTAGATGTTGAACTCCTACCAAACACTTATGCTGAGGAAGAATGTTTATTGTATCTTATGCGATTAGAAGAAACTCGACGCAATGCTACCCTAGTTATAGAAGCTCAAAAGAAACATGTCAAGGCCCAATACGACAAACATGTCAAGCCTCATGTTTTCTCCGAAGGAGATCTTGTTCTCCTCTATGATCAAGATTGAGATATGCTAGGCGCTAGAAAATTTGAAGCCATGTGGCGAGGTCCTTATATCATTCAATGAGTTTTGGAAAAAGGATCTTATGAGTTAATAGATTACGATGGTATCCCTTTGAGTGAACCCAGGAATGAGTTGTACTTGAAGAAGTACTATGCATAAAATTATCTGTGCACGAGTACTTGTATTTTTATTGTATCATACTTCTTGTGTGTTACTATAGCTTGCTTTTTTCGTTATCTGGTCTCTGCCCTTATGTGACATTGTGTTTGATTTCCAGATGTTGGAGTCTTCGCTACCCTATATTGGCTTTGCTGATGGCGCTAGTCGTAGTACTCACAACCTTGCTTCCGCTGCATGGGCAATTTATGCCCCTACAAATGAACTTGTTTCCTTACAAGGTGTGTGTCTCGGTCGTGCGACCAACAACATTGCAGAGTATAGCACCGTTATTGAATTATTGGTTGATGCTATCTTGCTCAGAATTCGTCATTTGGTTGTATGAATCGATTCGCAGCTTGTAGTACTACAGTTAAGTAATGTCTATACTATTTGAAGTCCTACTTTGTTATGGGTGTATTTGTGAATTCGCCTCTTGGAACATTATTTTTATTACATTGAATATCAACATATTCCTAGATGTCTAAATACATTAACTGATGCATTGGATAACTATGTATTAGACATACATTTGGATCATTTATAAATCAATCACATCAATTTTCACAACACGTGATAAACCGATAGAAGTCATTTGTATATATAACGATCAAAAGAGTTTTTTACAAAAAAAAGTTTTGTCCGAAGACCAAAATGTCAAAATCTGAAGCTCATAGCTTCTACAAAGTGACGTCATGGATGACGTTCATGGTAACACACGACTACCCGGGAAACTCTACGGAGAAGTCAACTCATGGACTCTGACACTCCTACTATATGATGCTGATCATGTCGTGGAACCTCTCTAAGAGCCATGTCTAGAATATCTGCGATCAAACCCTCTAGGTTTTGTTCCACTGCTTGATAATCCCTAGCTTCCCATTATGGGACTGGTGCTACCTCTCCTCGCCACTGAATGGGAGAAGTACCATGAGGTCGGTAAGGTCCCACATCTGTGTCATCAACAACGATTTCATATTTAGTCTTTGGACGGACATATAAAAAACATTTGAATATGATAAAATTAACAAAAACATTTAAAAAGGAAAAAATTGTGTACTTCTTACCAAGTTCCCCCCACTGAGCATCCTCCGACAAGACTAAGTCTGGATCTCCTCAAAAATCCAACCCGACATAAGCATAATCATCAACCATCAAAATTTGTGGTTGCAGCCAGTCAAAGAAGGTATCATCATACTTGATGATTGGTCCAGCTACGTGCTGAGCCATGAGTTGACACCATCTCAGCATTCTTGGATCCCTGGGAACTGATAAATTCCACTCCACCTGCAGCCTTATTAATGGAACCCTCTCGAGAAAGAAGGACACTAACAAAGATCTGTACCTGAATTGCTTTAGGCTGCCTCGTCTGCATTTGGTCAACTGCCTTTTTATGCTACGAAGCACTGCATCTGCCTAGTTAGAAACCCAAGGTTCAATACACTCAATAGCATACTGAAAGTAACTCTGGAGCACCATGTGAGGAGCGGAGCTCCCAACCATCCGAGCTATGGTGAAAACGATAGTATGGAGAGTCAAATCCTGTACTCCCCAAATAGCTAATTTCCCTTTCTTCCTCTCTTCCTCGGGAACACAGTGTAAGTGGCAGTACTCACTCATGGGCAGCCCACCACCTCTCCTACTAGTCAGGCTCATGTGGTACCCACGCCATGACAATCCAGTCAAGAATTAAATGTCCTCGATATCTAAGGACAGTGTGTGGACCCCTACATGAAATACTTGCTGATCAAGATCCCACATACGCACAAGGTACTCTAATAACCTGACTTGGGCCCTCATGCCCAGGATACAAAAATACTTCAGGAGGCCACAGTTTCTCAAAGCAGCAATAGTGGGTGGATGATTTCCAACAATGGCATTGTCTTCTTTGTGCTCCCTTTCATGCCATTCAAGAACCATTTTGATGGCCAATTACCTGCATATGAAACACAAAAAGAGGATTAGCAACTCTATTCATGAATTGGTTCTCTTTCATTGAGTAAATTTAAAAAAAAACTTTTGTGCTTTGTGGTTCTTGCAGGTGCCCTTTAGGAACAGTGCGAGAACCTCACAGGTTGTTGTAGGCTCACTTGCGAGAATGACCCATTCTCGTAGGTCCCATGTAGCACACCTGCGAGAATGGCTGAGCGCAAGTAGGGCTCACAAAACCAACTTAAAAAATGAATTTTAACCAATGAAAATGCAAAATAAAACCATGAAAGAGTAGAGGACAAAGAGCCTACCTCACTGTCATTGACGGCTCGACGAATGGACGCTCATAACTCCTGCAATATGATGCCTAACTTCAAGGGTAAAAGAGGGGTTTTTGGGATCAAATAGTGGAAAAGTGAAAATGATATGGTAAAAAGAGTTTTACTCCTTTATATTTACTTTTACCATGTTATTTGGTTTTTTATGATTATTTATCTATTAAACCCTAATCCCTAATGTAATTTTTGCAGGTGTAATGACTTCGAGGTTCATATATAGGGATGCGGACATAAATTTTCTTTTTTCATCCATGTTTTGATTGTTTTTTATGGTTTTTGTATAAAACCTTGAGCATGGTATTTGTCCATTCTCCCACTCGAAAATACATGAGAATGCGATCGAGCATACTTTTATCACTTTTTTGAGATCAACAAGGTTATATGAAAAAGGAACCCCCCTGGAGTCCTCTTTAAGCTCTTTTCAGACTCTCTAAACATGAAAATATAGCCGAGTGACCTTGCTATTTTCACGCTCGATAAAGTATCTAAAGAAAGCATCTGGTGAGCGATAATTTATCTCTTTTTCGGTCTCATTGGACTATTTTATGAAAAAGGAACTAAGAGAGTTCTCTTTTAAGTGTTTTTCCAGAATCTATAATCATGAAAAACCTTTAATTTTTCTATCTTTGGACTCGTTAAACAAACATTGACAAACTCATAATGGGACTGAACCACTCCTTCTTAGCATTCGTTAAACATACTCCGAAGGACTTATCCGAAGGATAAGCTTATATCAACAAGCATATGTTATCCTCCTCAAGCTTGCATAAAAATAAAGAGGTACTCACCAGAAATGGTGGGGGAAAATTTGGGAAAGGGATATGTTATCATCTTCATATTGATTGGCAGTAAGTGTCGCTCTTGAACATGACACCCCCTATTCATTATATTTGAAGCCGGTTTGGGAAATCCATTTGTCTCTCATTCGATTTGCTACAAGGTCATTCTCTATCTCGTCTTTGAGTCAATGCTGACAAATCATTGGTCGTGTTGTTCATATGTTCAAGAGAAGTCCATCTAAAACCTCTATTGAGTCAGCCATATGCAATTGTCCATTCTCTCCGTGACGACCTTCCTTGTGTCCAGTTTAATTTACATCATACTCTGCTTCACCTTCAAAATTTGTTACTCATTTCATGTCATTGATGGGGGATACATCAAGGCCCTCCTGTGATGAGTTTTGTTCTGTCGACTTCATCTCATTATCCAGAATCAAGACATAGAAATTTTTGGTACCTTGGAACTTGCATGCCTCAATGGCAGGTTTTCTCGCTTTCGACAGTGGCTTTACATCATTGACCTCTGATCGAAATATTCCATCGACTGTTCGACTTCAACTCATTCATTCACACTCAATGAATTGTACTAGAGTACCTTGGGAGTCATCGACATCAATGGTGATTTCCCTCGCACTTGTTAACGGTGTCATCAATGACCGGTAATCAAGTGGTTTCTGCCATGTTCGACTTCAACACATGTAATCACATGGTTAGATTCGTACTTTTGGGCGACAAGATTGAAGACCCTGGATATCATCTCATTATCTAGGTTGCGATGGAGTATGTATAATTTGTGACACATAGATCCACTTTGTATGTCTCATGGCTATGTCGTCTTAATTTGAATTTTCTCACATAGATCCACAGTGTATTCTTGGTGGATATGCTATATTTTGATGGCATGGATCCACAATGTATGATTGGTGGGCATGACCTATGTCTACAATGTCATCTATCTATGATATGAGTATGGGAATGCCTACCTCAGAATTGGTATATATGATATTCTGCAGATTCTTGGTTGTTCGCAGGTTTCCGATTAGGTGCGCTCCTGGTTTTCGACAAACACATACATTTTACAAAGTATTTCAGCTATCACTAGTTTCATCCTCATACTTTGGGGGGCATTATTTTACCCATGATTTTGGTCATCATGATGGTGTATTGATGGTGGTGTACTCAGGCTCCTCATAAGAACTTTCTCCTAAGAAAATTTATATTCATCTCTTCCCAGAAAACTCATTTTTGAAGAGAGTTCGTAGGTTGCTAGTATCCCAGGGTGTGAGAATGACCCATTCTCGCAGGCTGCCTTAAGCTGGGGTGAAAACTTCTCACATTGTGTAACATAGCTAGGGTGCAAACCTTCTCTAAATCATGGAAAAAGATGAATTCTCGATGGTTCTAGAAGGGAATCTTCTAGAAGAATGGGTTGGCATTTGAATGGTTATCCTTGTACTG
>JZKD02S0538440.1:115671-127177 GCA_000966675.3 Picea glauca
TCTTCTTTTGACATAGTGACTTCGCACTGTTGAGATTCTTTCCTAGGATTCAAGGGTAAAACTTATTTTTTATCTGGGATAGGTATTTCAGTCTTCTATGGGTCCTCTAGTGTTCCCTAAACTTTGATATCTATGTCTCTATTGTTAAATAGCCGTGATATATTCTCCTGTTCTTCAATCAAGTGTGCGATCCTTTTAGTTATAAAATATTTTAACTCTTTCTTCTTCTTCTCTAAGACTTCTTCTTCTTCCTTCCTTCTATCATGATCTCTTTCAATCCAAGGTCTTCCTAGTAACATGGTAAATGAATCATCATCCTCAATAAATTTAATTTTCTCAAAATCTTCTTTTATCGAATTTCCATTGACATTCATAGGTATCTGAGAGAGCTTCCCACATAGGGTTATCAGTTTTCCTTTGAATAATCCTATTCCTCCCAGTGAAGGAACCATAACAGGCTTTCCTAAATGTTCCTAGGTTCTTTCTGTCATAACATTCACTTGTGTTTCCTCATCCAGAACACAGTCAACGTTGAAGTCTCCTAATCTTGCTTCAATGCATTCTTTTTCTTTGAATATCTATGATAATCTGACATGTCGGTGGTCATTCAGAGTTTCTCTCATCTCTAACAATAATTTCTCTGATTCTTTATGGGATTCTACCATAATCTTAGTTTCTGGATCTGCCTTAGGGTTTTCTTGGTTCAGATTCATTCTTTCAACTTTAGCAATCATTCTAGGGAAATCCAATACTTCATGGTCCATAGCTTTACAACAAAGAAAACTAGGTCTTCTCCCAGGGAATTCCTGAGCAAGATGTCCTGGTTTTATGCAACTGTAACAAAGGGTTAATCCTCTTTTTATTTTAATTTATCCCCAACCCTTTTTGTATTGCATGCTAGGATCGTAGGAGAAAATATCCAAAAATTTCTTTCTAGGATCCTGCATCCATTTGTTAGTCCAAATATTCTTTCTATGCATAGGTATAACATATCTTTCACTATTCTTATCAGATATAATCATGTCAAACCTTCTTTCATATACCAGTACTCTAGTTTTTGAGCTAGGACATAATCTATCAAACATACCTAGATCCATTCTTTAGAAACAAAGATTTCCACTCGTCTTACTTCTACACAGGACAAAGCTTTCAGATCTAGAACTTTTCACTATTCTTACCTTTATCAGAGCACAAAGCTTGCACATCTTACCTCTTTTCTTCATATCTGACCTCTTTTCTTGGCACATAGCTTCACAATTCAAGTAGAATGTTGTGCATTAGGGAAATAGATCTACGCATAGATATTTCTCAGTTTCATGTCGGATCTTTCCACAAAGATTCTTCTTCCTTAGTTCCCAGCAATCACAATTTCAATCCTGGAAACAAAACCATTTGTTGGCACAGGGGCAGACCCAGGGTTCAACGCTACAACAACGCACCAACAAAACCATAACTACCAGCCCTTTCGGAAACACCTGCGAAGCATATGAAGTCTCACCCGAGGTAGAGGAAGGGGTGGTTGTAGGACTCAAATGTCTGCAACCTTAGCTAGGACATAGATCTGTGATTCTAGTATTTAACAAAGAACTCAGCAGTAAACCTTCATCAATATTTAACCAATATCTACTCCACAGATAAAATAGAGCATCACAACATTCACCTAGATCTAATGTATCTAAGCACTTAGAATAAAGAATTAGATCATATGTAGCATATTCAAGCACTAAGCAAGTTTACAGAGGTCATATCTAGCATCCAGATTCATCATAAGCACAAAGTATAAACATATCTATCTATCTATCTATGTCAAGCACTTAGTAGATAACACATAAGTACACCAACACATGACACAAAGCAGAGCAACACAACATATACTTGGTTCACCCCCACCCTGGGGCTACGTCGACCAACTCTTCTTCTTTATTAGCTTCTTCAATCAGATACATGCACAGATCCACAAAAACCTTACTCCACATAGGACAAGAGATTTGCACACCTTGCTAGATCCTCCTTCCTTGCGTTACAACACAAATCCCTTCACAATATTTTACAACCACTTGCAATTAGCTCTACAAGTCTCTCACAGTATGCACAAAGCATTTACAAGCCACACTTGCACTTAGCACAACATCACAAAGATGCCTCTTCCCTATTTCCTTACATCGCCTAGACATCTATTTATATATTACAAAATAGACCTAAACATGGGTAAACCCATGGGCCAACATTCCCATACCAGTTACATATTCCCAAATCCAAAAAAGGGGACGAGATCCCGTGATATTTGCTTCATCTTGCGCTCTACCTTCGACAGGTTTTCGAAGTCCAAAATGGTCAAAATTGACCAAGGATCTCTCAAAACTTGGTCGATGGCCAACAATGGTCGTACTACAACACTCTTTTTTTTTAACCACATCATAACTCGCTTTGGTGTCCCACAAGCTATTTTCATTGATCATGGCTCCCACTTCCAGAACCAGATGATGAGTGAGTTGCATGTCAAGTTGGGTTTTCTCCATGAAAACACATCTCCCTACTATCCTCAATAAAACATACAAGTTGAACCTATCAAAAAATCCCTCAATACCATTCTCCAATGCATAGTGTGGATGAACAAAACCTCTTATCACTTGTAAATTTTCTTCGCACTCTAGGCCTATCACACTTCAGTGAAAATTGCAACTAGATTCACACCTTTCCAATTGGTATATGGTATAGAAGTGGTGTTACAAATCAAGTGTGAGATACCTTCATTGAAACTTACCATGGAAATCCTACCTCACACCTTTGTTGAAGAGGAACGATTCTTGTATTTAACCAAGTTGGATGAAACATGTCACGATGCTGCTCTCATTAATGAGACATATAAAAAATGAATGAAAAGTCAATATGACAAATTTTTTCAAACTAGGGTTTTTGTAGAAGGAGACTTGGTCCTAGTTTATGACCAAGCTCACATTAATTTGGGGACATGAAAGTTAGAACCTCTTTGGCATGGACCTTATATCATAAAAAATATACTACATAGAGGTGCCTACGAGTTGGTAGACTATGATGGAATATATTTCAGTGATTCCCAAAATGGGCTTTACCTCTAGAAGTACTATGCATAGAACCTATGGCATGTGTGCTTTGTACATTATTGTACTATATACTTTTTATTTGGTGTGTCTTTTCTCTTGNTGATTTTCACCTTGGAGCTTGTGGCGGTCATCTTTCTGGGATGACTACAACCCATAAAATTTTACGTGTCAATTAGTTTTGGCCTTCTATATTCAAAGATTATATCGAGGTCGTCAAACGATGCCCACCTTGTCAAATCTTTTAGAAAAAAGTCATGTACCCAGCCTTCTCCACTGCATCCCATTGTTTCCATCGACCCATTTACAAAATTGGGCATCGATTTTATGCAATGTAAGCCCATCTCAGCTAGGGGGCACGGATATATCATCGTTGCAGTCGATTATTTCACTAAATGAGCTTAGGCTATGCCTACATTTATTAAATATGGTTGTTGGCACAGGGGAAAACCCAGGGTTCAATGCTACAACGTCGCACCAAAAAAACCCTAACTACAGGCCCTTTCAGCAACACTTGTGAAGCAGATGAAATCTCACCCAAGGTAGAGGAAGGGGTGGTTGTAGGAATCAGATGTCTGCAACCTTAGATGGGAAACAGATCTATGATTCTAGCATTTAACAGAGCACTCAATAGTAAACCTTCATAAATATTTAACCAATATCTACTCCACAGATAAAACAAAGCATTGCAACATTCACCCAGATATAATGTATCTAAGCACTTAGCATAATGAATTAGATTAGATATAGCAGATTCAAGCACTAAGAAAGTTCACAGAGGTTAGATATAGCATCCAGATTCATCATAAGCACAAAGTATAAATAAATCGATCCATATATCTATGTCAAGTACTTAGTAGATAACACATAAGTACACCAACACATCACACAAAGCAGAGAAGCACAACATATACATGGTTCACCCCCACCCTGGGGCTACATCCACCAACTCTTCTTCTTTATTAGCTTCTTCAATCAGATACATGCACATAGCCACAAAAACCTTACTCCGTATAGGACAAGGGATCTGTGTACCTCTCTAGATCCTCCTTCCTTGCATTACATCACAAATCCCTTCATAGTCTGTTACAACCACTTGCACTTAGCTCTGCAAGTCTCTCACAATATGCACAAAGAATTTGTAAGCCACACTTGCACTTAGGACAACATCACATAGATGCCTCTTCCCTATTTCCTTACATCACCTAGACATCTATTTATATATTACAAAATAGGCCTAAGCATGGGTAAACCCATGGGCCAACATTCCCATACCCGTTACATATTCCCAAATCCCAAAAAGGACCCAAAAAGGGGCCGAGATCCCGCAATATCTACTTTGGCTTGCGCTCTGCCTTCAATAGGCTGTCGAAGTCCAAAATGGTCAAAATTGACCAAGGATCTCTCAAAACTTGGTCGAGGGCCAATAGGACCCCAACATTCACCTGTGACTCGTCCTGAGTCACTCTGATGTAGGAATTCCTTCTTCGAAAGCCTTGAGCTTGGATCGAGCTTCTTCAAATTGTTGTTGTGCTATGACCTCTTGTTCATCAAACTCTTGGATGACTGCATCGTTCACAGGTCATTCCAAGCATTATTAAAATACATTAACAAACTTCTCTATTTCTTCTAATCAGCTTTAGACTTTTGTGAACAATTGGTAGGCCTTATCTTGTACGGGTTGGAGTATTTGATTTACTTCCATAACTCTACTCTAAATAGCATGAATCTATTGCTGGGTGGTGCATTTCTCTTGAGATCTGTTCATTCTTTCCAGACCTGACAAGAGCTTCAACTCTGCCTGTATCATTTTGGCTTGATACTTTGCCTCTTAGAGCTGTGACTCCAGTACTCTTAATTTTGGACTCTTAGTGAGTCACTCGTATGTCAGGGCATTGTGATCACTCATCTGCTTGTATTCCATAGAAAGGGCCTTTATTATCTCAACTGCGCTCCTGGCAGTTTCTTCTCTTTGGTCCTTCACATCCTGTGGGGTCTCAGGCACTGTTCATAGTTCTAAGTCTGCGATGCATTGTTGTAGCTATTGGATCACTTCTTAAATCTTCTCTACTTGCTGTGTAACTCGATCTTCTACCTTTATTTCTATGACTGTCATAGAGTGAAGTGATTTTTTGACTTCTTCCTTTACTTCGAGTTGCTCGGCGAGAAAATGTTATTTTCCTTGTTGTATCTGTGATTTTTCTTCGTCGAACTTCACTTGGAGGGTAATATTTTCTTGTTCTGTAGCTCAGTGGTGTTCTACAAGTACTCCTTGTACTTGCGTCAAATCCTAGGTGGCTTGTTCTTTTTCCTCTTGTGCTTGTCGAAGGTGAACTTCAACTGTATCAACTAACCGGTGGAGTTGGGTTGGCTCGTCTCCCAAATCTGGTGTTCCCAATGGAAAAGGCGTAGTGGAGACTGCACGGTTGGTGTGTAGTGCCTGTTGTACCCCTCAGAGTTTGATTTCAATCCTATCATACATTTATTCCTGCTTGACATCTTGTTTATCTGCTATTTCCAGCGAAGCATCATTTAGGGCTGCTATAAGGAAGTCGAAGTCGTCAGAGATGAGGAAAGTCTGCATATTGATCATGGAGGCTTTCGATTTCTTATGGGAAGAAGGTTTCAGAGGTGAACCCTTCCTATTCTTCAGGGGATCAACCTCATCTCCTTACTTATGTTCAACTTCTTCATCATCTAACTCTTTTCCATCACCTCCTTTCCCTGGTGATATGGAAGCAATATTCATGGTTGCACTGTCTAATCCTTGGACCTCTTTGGTCTTCTTTGTCCTGCTAGGTCTGGGTGTATCCTGCGCAGTTTCTGGGCTCTCAATGTCAAATATCTCTACAGGGTTAGCAGGGATAAGGAGGTCAGTGGACCATTCCTTAGTAATCTCCTCTAGATCCTCCTCCATCAACTTGTAGTAGGACTGAAGTTGTTTCTTATGTTCATCGGTGTGAGCTGTAATATAAATTAAATGTTGATCTATGCTAAAATTCATTAAAGGACAGAACCTATGTAGAGTGTTCGGAGTCATGCGAGGCTCAGACTGGATGGATCTCTTCAGTTGATCATAATAGGTATGGAAAACAAAATTTGACTACCACTGTTTGTTCATATAACTGGAATACCAAAGTGTACTAAACTTCATGGCCAATGACTCAAATGGCTTGATGTCGAGGAAGGTCACACCTTCTAGCATATCCTAGGTGATGAATGTGATAAGGATCAAAAGCCAACTAAAATGGAATTCATAACCTTGATATTTTTCTTCTCTATAGTCTAGTTCCAACTGATTCACTGGGTACTTCTCCCAGTTCATTTGTAGGCCTTCCGTGCACTTCCCTGCAAGGTTGACTACAAAGCCAGTGACTTGGATAGGTCGGTTCTTTCTTACTAAATTCCCTACAATAAATTGATATGCGAGGTGCACTATGCCACTCTGAATATAAGCTACCTTGTAGCCTCACATCCCCTTCTCGAAATCGTCGTAGGTGTCCTTGATCCTATGTGCTAGAGCATGATCCATGGATTTTCCTGGATTAAAATCCCGTGGATCAGGTCCTTGCATACTCAACCTTGTGATCTGATTGATTAGCATTGGATCAACTATGATACAATGGTCTAGCCACAGATAGCCACCATGGTAACAAGAAAGAAACATTTTGACACAGGTATTCACCTCCTGGTGTCTTCCGAAGTGTGGGATAATCATGATGTTCAGGAGGGTGGACTGTGTAAGGTTATGGGTCCATATTTGGGGGATTATCTTTGAATTATCCCCCTTCGTTCTGGTCAGGTACTTATGTGGGGTGAGCATGCTATAGATGTTTTGTCTGCCGAGGTTGAATTCACTGAACTTCAATGCTGTAATCTTGTCTTGGTCTGCTTGAAATGCGCAGATATCCTTCAGGAGGTTTGTAGTGACCAAGGTGTACTCGAAATCTCTGAGCATGCTATCTCAATTTACTGCGTTTCTTAGAGGTGGTATGTAGCTAGGTAATATAGTCAGGATCAATTTGGAATTCGCAATATCATCCCTATGCTTGGTTTTCTTTTCATATGATGGTCGGGATGGTTCAGCTCCGCGAGCAATCAACGAAGATGCTTGCACTATTCTTGTGGATGAAGCTTGTACATGTACAGATAATCCTTTCTCCAACATGAATCTTTCAATCATCAGGTCGAGGAGTACTTCTGTCACAGATTCTTCGACTGCATTGATCTCCTTGGACATAAATGCTCGAGATTAACTAGATCAGGTTCAGATTAACTTAGACACTGGAATGGAATAGATGGAAACAATGTGATGATCACTATGAAATATAAACTTAGTCTTCGGGCTCAAATTCTTGGTTAGCAAAAGTGTTCTCGGTGCATGGTGCGACAGGATAAATAAGTAACTCGACAACGGGTCACTTGCAATGGGTATGAAGCCTTCCTGAACTCTGTTTTTTCCATTATGGCACGGTCCCAACAGTCTGATGGTGAGTTGTTTGGTCATAAATTCCTTTCTACCTGTTCGGAGCATTGGTCTAACGGTTATAATGTCCCCAATGGCTATATTTCTTTGCCATGGCAAAGTGCCATGTGTCACTATGCTGATATCCCAATGAAGCTCCAATTTTGCAAATTTTCCTTCTGTGAGGTTCCTTTTGAATCTTTCTACAATTTTTTTTATCTTATCTCTCTTCTTACTTAGTTTTCTAGCCTTCTTTCCAGTGAGCCTCATCTCAATATTCATTTTCCCATTCTGATTCTTATCTTCTTTTGACATAGTGACTTCGCACTGTTGAGATTCTTTCCTAGGATTCAAGGGTAAAACTTATTTTTTATCTGGGATAGGTATTTCAGTCTTCTATGGGTCCTCTAGTGTTCTCGAAACTTTGATATCTATGTCGCTATTGTTAAATAGCCGTGATATATTCTCATGTTCTTCAATCAAGTGTGCAATCCTTTTAGTTATAAAATCTTTTAACTCTTTCTTCTTTTGCTCTAAGACTTCTTCTTCTTCCTTCCTTCTGTCGTGATCTCTTTCAATCCAAGGTCTTCCTAGTAACATGGTAAATGGATCATCATCCTCGATAAATTTAATTTTCTCAAAATCTTCTTTTATCGAATTTCCATTGACATTCATAGGTATCTGAGAGAGCTTCCCACATAGGGTTATCAGTTTTCCTTTGAATAATCCCATTCCTCCCAGTGAAGGAACCATAGCAGGCTTTCCTAAAAGTTCCCAGGTTCTTTCTGTCATAACATTCACTTGTGTTTCCTCATCCAGAACACAGTCAACATTGAAGTCTCCTAATCTTTCTTCAATGCATTCTTTTTCTTTGAAGATCTCTGATAATCTGACATGTCGGTGGTCATTCAGAGTTTCTCTCATCTCTAACAATAATTTCTCTGATTCTTTATGGGATTCTACCATAATCTTAGTTTCCGGGTCTGCCTTAGGGTTTTCTTGGTTCATATTCATTCTTTCAACTTTAGCAATCATTCTAGGGAAATCCAATACTTCATGGTCCATAGCTTTACAATAAAGAAAACTAGGTCTTCTCCCAGGGAATCCCTGAGCAAGATGTCCTGGTTTTATGCAACTGTAACAAAGGGTTAATCCTCTTTTTATTTTAATTGATCCCCAACCCTTTTTGTACTGCATGCTAGGATCGTAGGAGAAAATCTCCAAAAATTTCTTTCTAGGATCCTGCATCCATTTGTTAGTCCAAATATTCTTTCTATGCATAGGTATAACATATCTTTCACTATTCTTATTAGATATAATCATGTCAAACCTTCTTTCATATACCAGTACCCTAGTTTTTGAGCTAGGACATAATCTATCAAACATACCTAGATCCATTCTTTAGAAACAAAAATTTCCACTCGTCTTACTTCTACATAGGACAAAGCTTTCAGATCTAGAACTTTTCACTATTCTTACCTTTATCAGAGCACAAAGCTTGCATATCTTACCTGTTTTCTTCATATCTGACCTCTTTTCTTGGCACAGAGCTTCACAATTCAAGCAGAATGTTGTGCACTAGGGAAATATATCTACGCACATAGATTTCTCAGTTTCATGTCGAATCTTTGCACAAAGATTCTTCTTCCTTAGTTCCCAACAATCACAATTTCAATCCTAGAAACAGAACCATTTTTTGGCACAGGGGCAGACCCAGGGTTCAACGCTACAACAACGCACCAACAAAACCCTAACTACCAGCCCTTTCGACAACACCTGCGAAGCATATGAAGTCTCACTCGAGGTAGAGGAAGGGGTGGTTGTAGGACTCAAATGTCTGCAACCTTAGCTAGGACACAAATCTGTGATTCTAGTATTTAACAAAGAACTCAACAGTAAACCTTCATCAATATTTAACCAATATCTACTCCACAGATAAAACAGAGCATCACAACATTCACCTAGATCTAATGTATCTAAGCACTTAGAATAAAGAATTAGATCAGATCTAGCATATTCAAGAACTAAGCAAGTTTACAGAGGTCATATCTAGTATCCAGATTCATCATAAGCACAAATTATAAACATATCTATCTATCTATCTATGTCAAGCACTTAGTAGATAACACATAAGTACACCAACACATGACACAAAGCAGAGAAACACAACATATACGTGGTTCACCCCACCGTGGGGCTACGTCGACCAACTCTTTTTCCTTATTAGCTTCTTCAATCAGATACATGCACAGATCCACAAAAACCTTACTCCACATAGGACAAGAGATCTACACACCTTGCTAGATCCTCCTTCCTTGCGTTACGACACAAATCCCTTCACAATCTTTTACAACCACTTGCAATTATCTCTACAAGTCTCTCATAGTATGCACAAAGCATTTACAAGCCACACTTGCACTTAGCACAACATCGCAAAGATGCCTCTTTCCTATTTCCTTACATCACCTAGACATCTATTTATATATTACAAAATAGGCCTAAACATGGGTAAACCCATGGGCCGACATTCCCATACCCGTTACATATTCCCAAATCCCAAAAAGGGGATGAGATCCCGTGATCTTTGCGTCATCTTGCACTCTACCTTCAACAGGTTGTCGAAGTCCAAAATGGTCAAACTTGACCAAGGATCTCTCAAAACTTGGTTGAGGGCCAACAATGGTCGTACTACAACACTCTTTTTTTTTAACCACATCATAACTCGCTTTGGTGTCCCGCAAGCTATTGTCATTGATCATGGCTCCCACTTCCAGAACCAGATGATGAGTGAGTTGCATGTCAAGTTGGGTTTTCTCCATGAAAACACATCTCCCTACTATCCTCAATAAAACATACAAGTTGAACCTATCAAAAAATCCCTCAATACCATTCTCCAATGCATAGTGTGGATGAACAAAACCTCTTATCACTTGTAAATTTTCTTCGCACTCTAGGCCTATCACACTTCAGTGAAAATTGCAACTAGATTCACACCTTTCCAATTGGTATATGGTATAGAAGTGGTGTTACAAATCAAGTGTGAGATACCTTCATTGAAACTTACCATGGAAATCCTACCTCACACCTTTGTTGAAGAGGAACGATTCTTGTATTTAACCAAGTTGGATGAAACATGTCACGATGCTGCTCTCATTAATGAGACATATAAAAAATGAATGAAAAGTCAATATGACAAATTTTTTCAAACTAGGGTTTTTGTAGAAGGAGACTTGGTCCTAGTTTATGACCAAGCTCACATTAATTTGGGGACATGAAAGTTAGAACCTCTTTGGCATGGACCTTATATCATAAAAAATATACTACATAGAGGTGCCTACGAGTTGGTAGACTATGATGGAATATATTTCAGTGATTCCCAAAATGGGCTTTACCTCTAGAAGTACTATGCATAGAACCTATGGCATGTGTGCTTTGTACATTATTGTACTATATACTTTTTATTTGGTGTGTCTTTTCTCTTGTGTGCACGAGTTTTGTCTTAGTTTCTTATACTTTGTATTATAATTGCATGTGCAGATGACATCTCCGTTTCCCATCTTTGTTGGGTTTGTGGATGGCGCTAGTCAACACACCCAGAGAATTGCTTCTACAGCTTGGGTCATATACCACTTTGGTGAGTTGGTGAGTTCAAGAGGAATTTTCCTCAAATTAGAAACCAATAACATGGTATAATAACATGTTTTCATCAGACTCTTAACTGAAGCTTCCTCTCTAGGTATAACTCATTTTATTATTAACCTAGACTCTCAACTTGTGGTCTGTCATCTTAATCAATATTACTTCGTTCGCAACCCCATCTTACTATGTCTCCACCTAAGAGTTCGTCATCTCAAAAGATCATTTGAATTTCTCCAATACATACACATACCGAGAGAACTCAATACAATGTCGGATTCGTTAGCTAATTAGATATTGGATCGATACCTTGTGCATAGATAAA
>JZKD02S0538440.1:127187-144487 GCA_000966675.3 Picea glauca
TCGGGGATACAATAATCTAATTGATCGATAGTGACAATTTTACCTTGATAGAGGAATTGTAAACATTGAAACATCAATAAAGTGACGACAATCATGGCATAAAACCAACTTCTTCCTAATAACAAGTTGTAATCGAGGGGATCATCGACTACCTAAACATCAACAGAGATATTCTTTCCTCCCAATTGAATAGCTAAGGACTGCAAGAGTCCATGAGGATGAAAACCTCACCCATATAATGCTCGTAACATTGTAGGGGATCAATTAAGAGTAGGTGATTTAAACCCTTTACAACAAGATAAGGACATGACACATGTGGAGGCTCCCTCATCCAGTATTGTGTAATGAATGTGTCAGTTATGGACAACAAAATTGATCTAAAAATCAAGTTGGTGAGAGAGTCGTGACTTGAAATTATCAATATTAAACATAATATTATTAGACGAATTAGGATCAATCGCTCTGATGGAAGACAAGTGAGTTCTATGTTGAATAGGGAAATGTTTTAGAACTTCGAGAGTAGACATAGCACACGGTGCTTGAGACAACTATTCAACAATATTGTAGTTTTTGGCAGCACGTGAACTAGGATTAAAAGTTGATTTTCGAATAGTTCTTTTGGGAGGGCATAAAATAGAGTCGAAAGTAGGTTTCTCAATTTGAAGTGGCCCGGATTAAGGAGTAGTGATGGTGGAAGGTGGATCCAATGTAGTATCGTTAGTGACCTTCTCTTTATTAGGTTTAGTTGGAGTGTCATATGTTGTAGTGTGAGTGGTTAAATCAATCCCATTAAACATATAAATATGGGCACTCGATGAAGCCTCCTCACTAGGAGGGTGATTGGGATTGCCACTTGCTGAAGGAGCAGGGGCTTGTGCAACCATGGACTGCTACTGAGGAATATATTGTGTCAACACAATGGGTTGGGAATTCCCTTTGAAAAATTTTGCAACTTCGTCATGATGAGGACAGTCTCGTGTGTAATGATCATCACCACAAATGAGACATGAAAATTTCAGTTTTCATTGTGGTTGTTTCTCAGGAGCAAGTGGTGGAGCTGGTGTTTTTAGATTTTCATTATGATTATTGTTCTTTTTTGGTTTATTTTTCATTTTCTTCTTTCCCCTTGATTGTTGTGGAGAAGCAGATTGAACTCCATTCACCTTAGATATTTGAGTCAGGGGGGAGGTGGAGGAGAGTGAAGTCTAACTGGTTACGGGTGCAGGAATGGAGTGATTAGTTGAGCCAACTGACTGTGATGGAGATTGGGCTTTGACAACACTGATAATTCCATCTTCATGAGTTGTGGAAGTTGGTTTTGATGGATCGGTGGACATGCATGGAGAATTTAGTATCAATTCATAGAAAGTACCAGATTGGGAATAAGCCAAATACAAGTATTGAGCATGATCAATGGCTTCCTCTTTGGTGTCAACACCACCCATGGTGACGTAACGAAAAATTGGGGGTAAAAGAGATTTAGTAAACCATTCATCCAACAATTGGTTAGGAATGGTCGCTTTGATTAACCTTCGCCATCGTCTCCACTCATGAATGTGATCAGAGATATGTACAAATTTATTTTGGTGAAGGGAAGTCAAGAGTTCTATACTAGTCTCATAATAGATGGGTAATTGAAAATGCGTGAGAAAAACCATGGCCAGGGAGTTGAAATATTGAAAACTATCGTGTTGGATTTCAACGTACCATTTGGTTGATGAGCCCGTAAGTGTGCACTGGAAAAGATGAAACCGAATAGAATCATTCATAAATGATTTTGATGAACACCATAGATGAAACGTCATAACGTGGTTGTTTGGGTCTTCTCCAGGTTTACTGTCAAATTTTGGGATGTCAGAAGGTAACTTAGTAGGAATTATTGGCGAGAATGGGAAATGTAGTATGTGATCATTTGTCTGTAACTATGTTAAGGGTTTGTTTATCTGGAAAAAAAACTTCAAAGCCAAGTTTGACAAATTAAAGCATTATATGGTCTCAACATTGATCCTTGATTCCTTGTCTTCCCATATTGGAGTGGAATTTATCATTTTCATATGGATTCTTTAGGTATAGTATTCAAAAATATGTTAGTTCAATTCGATGAAGGAACCTTGGATCATCTAGTGTACTTTGCAAGTCAAAAGTTATCTCTAATAGAGATGAATTATACAACCATGAAATGTAAAGTGATGTCAATGGTATATGTGCTTTTGAAATTTCAACATTAATTTTTAAGATATCCATTTAATTTCTTCACTAATCACTTTGCATTAAAATATGTATTTAGCAAGCCAAATCTAGAAGGTTGGATCTATTGTTGTCTATTACTATTTCAAGAATTTGATTTCAAACCGATATTAAATCCAATTAAGTGGAATGTGGGGCCCAATCATTTGTCTTGGGTGCAACATGGAGATATCTAGGGGATGGTGGATGAACTACTTGATGTCGATTTCTTTTGCATAGAGGTCATTATGGAATTCTTCACTGAAATTGCCAAATTCCTCAATATAGGGTTAGCACCTAAGGGATATGACCAATGTTAGCACCAATATTTT
Organism: Picea glauca; assembly: GCA_000966675.3. Classification (NCBI taxonomy): domain Eukaryota; kingdom Viridiplantae; phylum Streptophyta; class Pinopsida; order Pinales; family Pinaceae; genus Picea; species Picea glauca. The sequence goes on from JZKD02S0538440.1 coordinate 129,746, forward strand.
GTGCTACATACTACTAATTAATATCTCATCACATGACACTTGCACAATTTGGATACTAATGGGATTGTCTACATATGTGTGATGGACCATGAGCATGTGGTGGTACACTATAAGACACATGATTGACAAGTAGGGAAGCACTATGGTGGAGATTCCATGGTGTGGAAGGTTCTTGAAGAAGTAGGGATATGGCGGCTGACTCTCTTTACAAATTCCATGAACTATGACAAGAAATGTGGTGCATGTTAACTGTTTTGGTGGCCCTCATGAGAGATGAAATTCCATTGCAATTGATTGTCATTGGAAAGCCATTTCAACATTTGGCAACGAGTTTATTGGTCCCATAAACCCACTGATACAATATTAAGGGGCATGATTATCACAACTATATATTACCTAACACGTTAGGCCAAGTCTATGATAACTAGATATTAGTTGGTAGAAACTATGGCTAGATTTACTTTTTATCACATTGTTACTAGATTCAGATGTCCCCATAGCCTAACTAGAAACCAAGGTCAACACTTAATTAGGGGTACGATCACTGCATTGGTAAAATAATTTATAATCCACCATCACAAGATAAAATCATACCACCTAAATGGTAGAGGCATTCAATAAGATCCTAGAATGTGTATTGACCAAAGTGTGTTCCATCAATTAATATGATTCATATGATAGTATCATCGTGGTATTATGGGTATATCATATGACATGTAAAATCCTCATGTAGCACACATCAATTAATATTGTATATGTAATGGAAGTGGTGATATTGATTGAATAATTGATACCAACATTATAGTTAGTTATTGATACATAGATGTTTGACACAGAACAATTATAAGAGTAATTGAACATGTTAGTACAACTAGATGAATATCGGGTTTTGGTCAAGTACCATTAGATGGTCAAAAAATGGTGTCAAATAGACTAGCATGAATGACATATTCCACACAAAAAGTTTACAGAGGGGAATTTATTTTTAATGTATGGAATCAAGTTTCAGAAACACGTGAAAATTATGGATGCATTGGAAAAGACCATATAGGGAGGTACATATTATGGGTGACGATGCAGTACAACTACTGAAACTTTATGAAACATTGAAAAGGATTTAAGTGAATGATACCTACATGAAACCCTATATGTTCCCCACCCTAACAAAACCATCCTAATATTTTGGGGGAGGGGGAGTTAGTGTATTATAATAGAAATCGATTTCTACATTCATTTCCAAAAATTTCCTTTATGAAAATTATCTTTTGCAATGTTAATTTTTTACATATTCAATTCTTATTTGCATTTGATGTTTGTCATTTTTGTAGATCTAGGAATAATATAGTAGAACTAGTCAATAATTGCATAGAATTCAAAAAACTACTCCATATCAAAGATATATGGTTGTGGTGTCATGTTCAACATTGGATATGTAGGAGGGGATGGAATATGTGGCATGGTGAAAAGGGGAACTACAAATATAATAAACACCAAAGAAGGTAGTGTGTCTTAATAGGGCCAAGTCTCTACGAGTGGTGTAGTATCTACATTAGAAAATTTACTTGGTGGAATTTGGTTGATAGGATAGTTAAGCCATATCACGTAAAAGTTGAATGTAGATGAGCTCCAAATAATATATGGTTGGTTTGAAAGGGAACCCAATTTATTCATGCCAATGGATCAATGGCCATTTCTAGTGAAATGATAGGTCTAATAACAATAATTGATCCATGGATATTTTCCATGATAATATCTTAGCTCCCACATACTTTAGAAAATCAATATCTCTAGGTCTAATTTTTGTAAATATAAATGAAATATGTGGTTATAAACATCATATCTAGAAACCTTCGAAGTGTTAAAGCGTGTTTTGTTTTGACTTAGCTATATCTTGGCCCACAAGTTAGAGTCAACCTTGTGGGAAGGATTAAAATATGGCATCTTGTAGGGTGGTATTTCCATGAAACAAAGAGAGGTATTGGGGGGATATAAGGAACTATTAGGGTGGAACTTCAGGGAGGGGATTAGTTTCTCCCATTACCAAAGTATCGTAGGTGATAATGTTGGAAAAAATTTTCCATTGATGTCAAATATAGCAGTATACCAATAAGGCTAAACAATATCATACTGTTGACGGGCGAAATCGACCGTCCGTCAACTGAGAGAGTGGAACCGGTCCGGAGTTGTCTAATAACCCAAGCCGTTTGGAATGAACCACCCTGACGGGTTTAACGGATCCGTTGGCTGCTCTAAGATCCTAAGAAAACCAAAGAGAAAACTAATCTAAACTAACTAATCTATCTAAAACAAATAAAACTAACTAACTAAAACTAAATACAAGAAATTAAACTAACTAATAATAAATAAATAAAACAAACTAATACACTAATCTAATTAAAACAAACTACTAAATATAAACTACTCTAACTATTCTATATACAAACCACTAATTACTATTACACTAATTCTAATATTTAACTATCTAATTAATAATTGAATTACAACTTATTCACAAATATACATTATCTACAACTGGAAGATTTAAATAAAACCTGTAAAACTCATTTGATTTCTGCCCTAAGACAGCTAGATATATTTTTTGATTTTTACATTTTATGAATAAGAAATGAAACTTACGGAAATTAAACGATCTAATATACTAATTCTACACATATATCTAACCAAACTTATATCTAAACTACTACTAATTAATATATCAAACAAATGACAAACTGACCTGGAAATGCTCCCAATTTGTCATGTGTATGATGACTTCAAAGCTGGTCGGAGGAAGGAAACTCGCACCGGTTAATCCATAAGCTTCTTGTAAATGATAGGCTGTGCTGCTCTTTGAGTTGTTTACAGGACAAACAAGACATAAAAAATCATAACAATTATATGATTTATAAATCTCTGCAATAAGGGAAACCTGTTATGCAAAAACTTATATTTAATAATTCAACTCATGAAGAAGAGAAATATGTCTTTCACAAACTGAATCAAACAATTGCTATGTTTTTTTAAATGCTTGGAAGAAATCAGATATGGATTACAGTGATTAAATTATATCATTTGCAAATGATTAAGATAGCTAAAGTAGTCATTAACCAAATACAAATTGATATACACAACATGAAACAAAATATTGATATTATGAGAAGCTAAAGCTGTAACAGAACACCAAATTCCACCTCAGTCTGTATTAAAACTCCATATCCTTGTTCTCCACCAATGAGGATCTCATTATTACAAAAATAAGAAGTATTTATAAGTCTTTCCACAGGGTAAAACCTCCTTGTGGATAATATCAAATTGTTTACATAATCTGGGAAGATATTCCCAAAATCAACTAAACTAGGAAATTAAAATGATATCAAAATATTTCAAATATCCCCTAACTGCTCATCAAATCCACTACAATTTCGAATTCATCTGCAATAGAGCAAAAATAACAAATTAGAAAGATATTTTATTAACAGAACAATAAAAATCTAATCTTACAGACCTAGCTACAGAATCATCTGATTCTGTAGCTAGTCTAAAATAACATACAGGATCAGGATCGAAATCAAATCAAATCTCTTTAAAATAATTAAAACCGATTTTCTTCCAATGATCATTTGAAACGAATCACTCAAGATTCAAATGATTTTATTATTAAACATAATATAAAGTGATTCAAACGAAAACAGGGGTAAGAATACTCTATTTTTCTTTTACTATAAAATCGGGTCAAACAGTAACAAGATTGTTTCATATCCAAATGAAATCAATAATGAGTCATATCGTATGTGATACGATCTAATCCAACACAACCATTTCGCACTTGTCATAGCTATAATGATATAACAACAGATTCATATCGTTCAATCGAATACATAGATGAAAATAACTGTTTCGATTATGTGTAAACGAAATCATACGTAACAACATCGACCCAACCAATTTCATGACTGATCCTTGCATAGTCAACAGACAGGATCGATAAATCATGATCGCAATCTTAATAGAATCAACAGAGGTTATAATTATAAACTAGGCAAATAATCAAAACAAATCACGACTGATTTTAATATAGAAACAAATCGTGAACCTGGATACAGTCAATTTCATTCTTCGAATCAAATTCAAACAGCATATTCATTGCAATATGAATCCAATTGATAACATAGTCGAGTAAACCAATGCAAATTAACCGGCTGGGTATAACTGTTATGAATCTATTCACGATTTGGGTGAATTTGTACAGAATCACATTGAAAATAATCTGAATTGTATTCGAGTTGGTCGAAAGTCATATGGAACATAAAACCGTAACAGTTAACCATTGTTGCCAATTATATCGTATACATTATAACCAGAATGAATCAAAATGTGATTGTGTTAAAAAATGAAATATGAGAAACAACTTGTGTCTAGAATAGATACAAACGACTTCAATTAACAGCAGAGCATTCATTTTAGCTAAATCAAACCAATCAAATCCACACCATGATCAATCAAATCAAAGAAAATCCAATTGGATCTAAACTGGGAAAACAAACTTCCATTTAGTCAAAACAAAGCTATGTATAGAATACATACAATGTGACAGAGCCAATCAATGTTGTAAACAGAGCTATTCAAAGAATTTGAATTCATTATATAAACAAGTGATATTAAAACATACCTGTGTGAGGCTGCTCAAATTATGCCAACTTAGAATTCACGACCGCTATAGCTGATTCCACATTTTTAAACAAGATGGATCCTGTCGTTCTTTGTTTCTTATCAGTGTCTTGTAACTTATCCTTTTGATTGGTAAGCCGCGCAACTTGTTCCTCCAAGGAGTGAATTCTTGACTGTAGAATCAGGACATCAAGATAATATCTCTTAACCACGAGCTGCATTGATCACAGGGTGGCACTGTAGATTTTGATAGAGCAGGAGAGGGTTTGGATGAATGACTGGGGGCTTCACAAGGCAGCTTAATTCCTGGGTAGTTAGGGTCGTTCTGAAGGCAAGGGGGTAGGTTTGACACAAATTGATACGAGGGTTCGACACACAAACCCTGGGAATAGGGGAATTCGCTAGCCAAGAAATGCTCCACTTCCGAGTCGGAGTATTCACTTAACATGATAGGGTTAGGATTGATAGGAGGTTTTGGCTTGTTCCTCACCATCCGAAAAATTAAACGGGCATTCTTTTTTCCTTTGGCGTTTGCAGTAGGTTTGGCTTTAGGCTTCTTGCTCAGGGCCTCAGTGTTCTTAGTCACAATGTGGGATAGGTCGATAGGTGAGTCGACCGAGGGTTTAGGTAACAGGATGTTGTAGGGTACCGGGGGTACAAACTTGTCCTCGCTCACCACATTTTTGTCAAACTGTGGAGGGTTCGAATCCTCAAAATCATTCCGAGTAAGAAAATCGCTCCAACAATCTCTGTGTAACCCCAAATGACAGACAACAATAATCTTAACCAGCCCGTAATGAAAAAGGATGTTATCAGCCTGGTTCCTTTTGTATTTCTTTGACATTTTAAACAGGCTTCTAAGCAGATAATAGGGCATATTGAGTTGATAACCCATAAAAACCATAAGCAAACGAAGGTGGTGTAAGAAAAAAAACATGTATCGACCTTCGCAGGTGATAAATTGTTTGATAATCATCAATAAATCATGCCAACGCTGTTTCAGCATGGTCACAGGAAAACCTTTATCACAGGAGATAACCTTACGTGACTGGAAGAGCAGTGTCCAAGGGACGTCCTCTACTTTGCAATTCTTGGACCATCATTGTCAAGTGGCAGGCAAACCCGTAGAAAGATTGATAAACTGCTCATCAATTTCCAATTGCACATCGTCGACCTTGGCCCGACATCCATCAAAGGTCATGGCGAATTGTCTAGCAACGCAGAGGTTAAAACCCTTGAATTTTTGTATGAACGGGAGACACCCATTTTCCTCAAGGTCACTGTGGGCACTGTCGAACATCAACAGAGCCTGGCTACCATTGGGTTCAGCTCGAACGACCGGGGCCATAGTGCGAGCACATGGTAAGGGTTTGGTTCGAATTTACCAATGCACAGGAGCAGAGTCATTTGGTTTAACAGCAATGAACGATCAACGAGGAAGCATTAATGTGTGCATGCGAGGGTGGTGGAGTTATTCACCACCATGCATAATAGTTATGGAAAAGTACAACCGCCAAGTCCCACATCTATTCAAACAATCATAACATAGTTCAAAACCATATTATTCGGCCAACCAAAGGATCAAACGGTGGGTGTTATGCCAATGCGCAAATAACTATAGTTTTTTCAAACCAATGTCATTCAACGTAAAATCAAACCCAAATGTTAACCATGCGCCATTGCATAAATGTTTTAATCAAAAGTTTTAAACCATTGTGCCAATCGAACTCATAAAATCAACAAGCCAAGAGCTATAAAAGGATTATTATAAGGATCATATCATATATATAAAAACAAAATACACCATGACTCCTATGCAATTCAATGACTAGGCAAGTCCCAAAACATATAAATCTATATGCTCAATGCCTTACCAGTTTAATAAAATCAAGTTACGTAACCAATATGAGAATGTCCAAATAGGCATAGTTCAAAAATCCTTTCAGCCACATAACGATAAACCAAAGGTAAGTGCCATTCAAAATATCAATAAAAAGATCATGACAGTTCAAATAACGATGGAGGAGTTTTCATGCTTACAGTCGTGAAAACTAAATGGAGACCAATAATCAAGTGTCGCAAGAAATGAAAATATCGTCTATTTGAAAAATGCGACGATAATTGGAAGTTCAGAAGACATAGGTGTAGGAAGCTTATAGGACAATAGAAAAAATTCAATTGGCTGCCAACAATGGAGACTCACTGGTAGAAGTAGTTATCTCTGTCAAAAGAAATAAATTCAGATTAGGACAGCAAAGAAAATTTCAACTCAAAAACAACAACCAGAAAATTGTACAAACATCATAATTTACCATCTTTTCCAACGATGTTTTTAAAAGATGAAAACTAATAAAAGTCTTAAGATCAACAAGTCACGATATTAATGATAAAATATTCAATACTGTTTGCATGGCCACTGCTGCCAGCAGGCGTCCATAGCCTCGATAGGGTTTCCATTTAACCCACTCTGACATCTGTATCCTGTCAAGAAGTTCTAGATCAGAATAAAGGACATTAAAGAGGTTTCTCATATTTTTTACAGATTTTCATGTACCCGACATTGCTTCGCTTCCAGTAGGCCTGTTCAGTACCCCGACGAAGTTGTCTTGGTGCCATGCATGCATTTACCCGCTGCCAGTGGACCTGTTCAGTATCCTGGCAGGTTTACAAGCACTTCCCACAGCTCTTATTAATATTTTTATTTTCTTTTGTAGATATATAGCCGAGCGAGGTGACGCTGATAATCTTGATATTTTAACATATTTTTTAGACCTCATCAGAATTTTTTAACACTGTCCTTTATTCAGCTCTAGAAATGTTTTATTTACAAAAACAACTTTCTACGATAGGGAGACATCTTTTGAGTCATTCCTTTACGGAAAAGGGACAGTGTAAAAAGATAATAAATGATCATGACAAACTTTTCTCAGAGATTGAAATCAGTAAAATTCTTTCAAACAACAAAATTCTTCCAACTTAGATATAAATTAAGCAATACATCACTGATGTTTGTACAAACTTTCAGAAGTTATTTCCGCGAAGAAATTTTTCTATGGTCTTTGTCTGAATGGCTCAGTGCATAGGTATGCGTATTTTTCAGAAAACACAAAAAACTGATCAAATCAAAACATAAAGTAAACAAAAAATGCAAACAAAAGAAATATTTACATAATATACAAGGATAATTATCAAGAAAAGTATCTTTTCAGGGCTTGGCCATTCACCAGATAGGTGTCAAGCTGCCCTTCAAGATTCTGTAATCGAAAGGAACTAGGACCCAACTTTTCAGCAATTAAAAATGGCCCAAGCCATAAGTTTTGAAACTTGGTGTGCTCACCCTTTCCTTCGTGTGGTTTGTCCCACTTCAAAATGAGATCGCCTACTTCAAAATTCCTATCAGAAGTAGAATTAGAATCGAACCAGCTTTTAATCAATTGTTGATGTTGATCTAATTTACGCTTAGCTTGGGTTTTTACTTCTTCCAACTTCATCAAAGCGTTGATGTGGCTTTCTAAAGGGGGGCAATCTTCTTCTTGAACTTTTTGTGACAATTGAAGCGAAGGCAGAATGGATTCTCTGCCATAAACAAGAAAAAAGGGGGAGTTACCTATAGTGGCTTTAGGTGTTACCCTATCATCCCATAGTGCGTTCAACGGTGCATTGTGCCAATTCTTATGATTTTCAGCCACTGTTCTCTTGATAATTTTGATGAAGTTCTTGTTTGTTGATTCTGCTAAGTCGTTGCCCTGGGGGTAGTAACTAGCAAAATACTTCAGCTTTATTCCTTTTTCCAAAGAGAACTCACTCATCCCAAGAGAAGAAAAGTATGAAGCGTTATCAAAGACTAGACAATTAGGGATACCGAAACGAGTGATGATATTTGAGTTCAGAAAAGCGATCACCTAACTTGTGTTAACAGTTCTTAGCGCAGTAGCTTCAGACCATCGAGTAAAGTAATTTGTGGCTGTCACAATATACTTGTGCTATTGTGAGGATGGAGGGTTAATAGGACCTATGATATCAAGGCCCCATTGATGGAAAGGAGAATCTACTGAGACGGGTTGCAAGGGGAAGGTTGGTTTTTGCAACCGCCCTGATGCTTTCTGACAGATGATACATTTATGACACAAGGCATGGGCGTCCCTAAAAAGCGTGGGCCAGTAGTAACCGGCTCTTAAAACCTTATGAGTAGTGGTGTCGCCACCGAAGTGACCACCAGCTTCTCTTGCATGCAACTCAAGCAAGACTTTTTCTGCTTTGTCCTTTTCAAGACAACGCATCAGTACGCTGTCAAAACTCTGACGAAACAATATACCGTTCACTAGATGAAAGGAGGTGGACTTTAGTCTCAACGATCTTTTCTTGGCGGGGTCAAGGTGACGGGGTGTTAATCCATGTTCAAGACAAAATCTAATATCGTGGTACCAAGGACTTACGAGGTTTTGTGCGCAACAAATCAAACTTTGATTGCGTTGTTCTAGGTTTGACGTATCACTATCTTCTTGCTGTCCTATTTCTGAATCAACAACCAATTTACACAATCCTTGGCCTCTCACGATCTGTGCTGGGGTGATCTCTAAGTCATACTCCTGCAAGGAGGTGACCCAGTTGGCTCTTTTCTCTCCTAAATCCTTTTGCACTAACAAGTTCCTTATGGGGACAATGACCTTCATCCTTGACTTCAAAATATAGGACCGGAAATGCTTAACTTCTTTGAAAACAGCGTAGGCTTTTCGATCGACCACTGGGTAGTTAAGTTCAGCACCTTTGAAAGCAGATCTCATAAAAGTGATGGGTACTTCGTTGTTCTCAGAATTCTTCTGAGTTAGTACTGCGGCATAGGAACGATCAGAGGCAAAAGTATAGAGTGTAAATTCTTGAGAGAAATCAGGGCTCATGAGAGACGGAGCGTCTATTATGGCCTTCTTTATGGAATTAAAATCTTGGTTTTTTGTGGGTCCCCAGTGATACTGGGTGTCTTTCTTAATCAGGTTCTGGAGAGGCCTGACCATTTCGGAGAAACTGGGGACAAATCTTCTCACGAAATTAATCTGGCCTAGGAAAGACTGCATGGATTTTTTGGATGTAGGTGGGGGAAGTTTAGCGATGACTTGGGTCCTCTCGGTGTCAATAATCATCCCATCACTAGACACAATGAATCCTAGTAATTTACCCTGTTCTACTACAAAGATGGACTTATTGGGGTTCAAGGAGATGTCGTATTTACGACATCGTAGCAGAACGGCTCGTAAGTGAGCCAGATGATCGTCTTTGTTTTTAGAATAAACGGTCACATCATCTAAGTAAACTACTACGGAGTGATTGATTAAGCCTCAAAAATCAATGTACATTGCTCTCTGAAAGGTAGCACCAACAATAATCAATCCAAAGGGCATTTTGCGATAAGCGTAAGTGCCCCACAGGGTACGAAAGGTAGTTTTTAGTTGGTCTGGCGGAGACATCAAGACTTGGTTATATATAGAGAAACCATCCAATAAAGATAGCCTCTCGGAACTAGATACTTGTTGAAGGATCTGTTCCATGGGCGGGACAAGATAATTATCTTTGTCAGACGCTTGGTTGAGGTTTCGGAAATCGACACAAAGATGAATTTCCTCATTTTCCTTCCGAACTGGGACAAGGTTGGATACCCATTGAGTGTGTCTAATAGGAAAAATTATTTTAGCACTTAGGAGTTAATTCAATTCTTTTTGAACGGTCGGTTCTAGTTTAGGGTGCATTTTCCTCAATTTATGTTGGAAGGGTAAGGTTTGGGGCTTCATCGGGATGACATGTTGTATAATATTAGGATCAAATGTTTTAAGATCATCGTAAGTCCATGCAAAGACATCCTTGAATTCTTTAAATAATTTAACAAAAGCAGTTTTTTCTTGTTTAGAAGATCCCAAGCCTAGATTGATACACTGAGGATTTTCACTAGTCCCTAAATTGACTTTTTCATAAGACAATGAGGAACTGCTGGTTTTACAATTGACCGTATTTTTAAATTTATCTTCAAAATCATAAAACTTTTCTAATCTAACAACATATTTGGGTATGAAATTTACCATGTCCGATAGAGCTTCAGAATATTTCGGATTAGGTATTACCGTAAAGTCGTGCAAATTGTTGTCGTGCGTTCGTTTATCTATCACTGCACCTTGAAAGGTTTCTTCCATGTGCAGAAAGTTAATGATCTGCTGATCATCGTCAAATACTCTCCAGTTTGTGATATTGTCAGGAACATATGGTTGAAACAATATCTCCATGGAGAATGCATTTGGGGATAAGCCTTCTGCAGGAAGAAGTTTAGAGGCTACATTAGCTAGTAGATCTTCTTCAGCATTATTTAATCTAGGAATGGAATTTATATTAAAAGCAGAAAATTTTTTCATTAAACTCCATACTTCAGACTGGTAACTTTTGAGATGAGGGGAAAGACAGTGTATAGAGTCTCTTACCTGTCTAACCACTATTTCAGAGTCGCCGAATACAACCAGATTTTGAATGTTCATGTCCAAGGATTTTTTGAGACCTTGCAGTAAAGCCTCATATTCTGCGATATTATTTGTACATTCAAATTCTAGTATACAAGCCATTAATGTCTTATTACCTGCCGAATCGATAATGATGCAGCCTGCACCAGCTCCTTCTTTAGACTTAGAACTGTTGAAATATAGAGACCAAATTTGATTTCCATTGGGCTCATGGAACTGTTGTATAGAAGCTGTTGGTTGCATGTATGCTATGATCTTGCACTGCTGTTCAGGATTGTTGATAGGTGAAACCTCGGCCATGAAATTTCCGAATAAGGTGTCCATCCCTTGGACTTCAGGTGAATCAACAAGAGGTGTGTATGGTTCATTTGGGTTGTTCAAATTCGTGACCATGAACTTAAGGTAACGCTCACGATTCACTCTGATCTTGTTGGGCTTACCGTTCTCCGGAAGCCATAAGTGAGACCAGTCTATTGTGAAGTAACCATGTAGCTACTCTGACCAGTCCCTGCTCAAAAATAGACCATACACTTCTGGAATATCCACCACAATTATATCAATAACCTGATGAACCTTTGGGTTAGACGATAATCTAATCAATACATTTTTCAGTTTGCCTATAACTTTAACATCTGTTCGATCAAGTTGTATGATTTTCAAAGTATATGGTTCCACTTCAGCGTTACTCTTTTGGAAAACAGACCAAGGCATCACATTTGATGATGCTCCTGAGTCAACCATACAATTATGCACATTTCTATTGAATATTTCGAAGGTTAAAAGAAAAGGAGGTACATTCTTGCGAGTACTTAGAGTAGTATCTTGTGGTTTCTTACTCGCAGTTTCTAATGCTACTTTAGTTACATTATTTACATTATTATTTATAGGGGCTACAGGAAGGCTTCCTTTATCTTGAGAATCAGGATTATTTTTAGTGGAAGTCTTCTACGGAACTTTGCTTTGCACAACCTTGTTGTTGTTTGAATTACCATTCTTGTCGTTCTCTGAAATATTTTGCAACATTTTTTGTAACAAAAATGGAAATTTCAACAACTCATAAATAGAAATGTTAGCCCTTAATTTTTTAAGATCTTCAACAACATCATAATCTAATTTAGGGCCGACATTACTCTGTTTAATTTCTACTGATTTAGATGGCTTTGGAGGTGAAGTTGTAGTGTTCTCGGCAGGAGGTTTGTTTGTTGTCTTACTCCTAGTGTGGTAAGGGTGAACAGTCTTGAAGTTAGCTTGAAAGATGCTATCCGAGAAGTGTCCAAAGATGTTCGGAGAAGACTCTTCTTCTTGAATTGTTTCCTACTCGACTTCCTCCTGAGGGATTTCAGGAGGCATCAAGTTATCTTGGGCTTCTAGAATTGTCTGAAGAGCACATTGCAAACTTTCTAGGTTCAAACCTTCGGGGTTTGGATTAGGTCGGTTGGTAGTAAAAGGCTTTCGGAAAGGGGGTTTGTAGGGTCCTTTACTCAAGGAAGATTCTTTAGTCGACCTTTTTAAATCTATAACTTGATTAGACAATTTTTGTACAACTTTAGTTAAATTTTCCAAATCAGAGTTTTCAGGTTGTGTCTTGCTTTGAGTAGGTCTACGGAGAATTTTAATCTTCTTTTTGGAAGAAGAAACAGTCTCAGTTTCATTGCTAGAAGAGTCCTTAAGGCTAAGTATGTCTTTTTCAATCTGAGTAGCCTCTTCGAAGGCTTCTAACAATATGGACTTTTTAGATCATTTGACCCAAATAGCTATACTTTGATGTAGAGATTTAGTGTAGTAAGCTATTACAAGACTCTCAGCAGGCATAGAATCTGTAGGGATTCGATTTTTAAGCGTTAGGAATCTTTGATTAAAATTTTTAACTTTTTCTTTTGGGTTCATTTTTAAGCTTGAAAGATCCATGACTAAGACTTCCGGAGGTTTACCATCTCCGAATTTTTCCAAAAATCATGACTCAAACCTTTCCCAAGACACTATGGTATGGGGTTGTTGGGAAAAGTACCAAGTGGATGCATTACCCTCAAAAGTATAAGGGAACAACCTACAGACAAAATATTCATGTTCAACATTACGGAGTCTGATGGAAAACATAAATTTTTTGATATGATCTTTAGCTATCTATTTTGAATCGGGATCGAACTTGGGAAGCCATTTCTCCGAGTGCTTAGGTAAAGGGTGCTGGGATCTAGGTACAGCTACAGCATCCTCGTCCAACCAAGGTCTAGCAGGGTTGTTCTGATTTTCCATTGGGGTAGTGGGTGTGGAAGGATGAGAAGGTGAATTGCCTTCGTCTGAAGAGGAATCTCCTCCAGAAGAGGAAGGAGATGAGGGAGGTGGTGAAGGAGGTATCCCAAATCCTCCTGCAGCAGGATTTGTAATTGGATCTGTAGGATTCACAGTGAGGTTAATATCACCTAACTGTTCTCTGATATCAAATAAGTCTAAAGGTTGACCCCACGGACGTTTTGGTTGCCTAAGATGAGCTAAGGCAATATGTGTTTTAATAAGAGATTGACAAATAATCTCTTGTGTGTCACCACCTGTAGAATTAGGGCTTGCTGGCTCAATTGTGATCTACGGATCTTCGGTTGAAGTAGTTGTTGTTTGAGGGGGGAAATTATCTTGTGAATGGCTTCTAGTCACTATAGGTGAGCATTTAGGGGGGGGAGGAGTCTTGCGACCGCCTCCTGCCATTAATTAAGTTCAGGCCCTCCTTCTAGAGCCATTTGTTGATGGGAAAAATCGACCGTCCGTCAACTGAGAGAGTGGAACCGGTTCGGGGTTGTCTAATAACCCAAGCCGTTTGGAATGAACCACCCTGACGGGTTTAACGGCTCCGTTGGCCGCTCTAAGATCCTAAGAAAATCAAAGAGAAAACTAATCTAAACTAACTAATCTATCTAAAACAAATAAAACAAACTAACTAAAACTAAATACAAGAAACTAAACTAACTAATAATAAATAAATAAACAAAATAATACACTAATCTAATTTTAAAAAACTACTAAATAAACTAAAACTAAATATAAACTACTCTAACTGTTCTATATACAAACTACTAATTACTATTACACTAATTATAATATTTAACTATCTAATTACTAATTAAATTACAACTTATTCACAAATATACATTATCTACAACTGACAGATTTAAATAAAACCTGTAAAACTCATTTGATTTCTACCCTAAGACAGCTAGATATATTTTTTTATTTTTTTATTTTATGAATAAGAAATGAAACTTACTGAAATTAAATGATCTAATATACTAATTCTACACATATATCTAACTAAACTTATATCTAAACTACTACTAATTAATATATCAAACAAATGACAAACTGACCTGGAAATGCTCCCAATTTGTCATGTGTATGATGACTTCGAAGCTGGTCGGAGGAAGGAAACTCGCACCGGTTAATCCATAAGATTATCTTAAACGATAGTCTATGCTGCTCTTTGAGTTGTTTACAGGACAAACAAGACATAAAAAATCATAACAATTATATGATTTATAAATCTCTGCAATAAGGGAAACATGTTATGCAAAAACTTATATTTAATAAT
>JZKD02S0538440.1:150969-166952 GCA_000966675.3 Picea glauca
CCCCTTGTTGAGAAGTTCTTTGATATGTCGCTTGATCTCCTCATTCTATAACAGAGAGCGGTGGTAGACTGGCCCATTGGGCAGTGGTGCATTGAGGGTCAGATCGATGGGATTCTTGACCTGACAGTGTAGAGGTAACTTGGTAGGTGAGAAGAAAATATCTTTGTATTTTTCCATGACCTTGTCCACTTGATTTTGTTGTGTGGAGAGGTCAGTCACAGAGGCCCTATATGTGGCCACAATATTTCACTCATGCTGAATGAAAATCACGAAGAAGAAAAACTTCTCGATCTGAAAGATGACCTTCTTGAATTTCTTGGCAGATATCAAGGACATAACATTAGGTGGGACTACCTTGGGTATCATGTATAACTTCTTGTTCAAATTAATAATAACACTACGAGGCCTAGACTCATATACAATATGATGTTTCCATAAATAAGGTTGGCCCAAAATAACATTAAAAATTTTGAGAGGAGAAAAATCACACAAGACCTCATCTTTGAAGGGCTTGATGTCGTATGACATGCGACACTATTGGTTGATGTGGAGATCACTTCCTTGGAGGAACCATCCAATGGTGTAGGGCTGCGGGTGTGGCATTGTCGGCAGGGCTAGCCACTTGACTACCTCTTCTGAGATGAGGTTCTTCTTGCTACTGCTATCAACGATAAAGTGCAATAGGTCACCTTTTACCTACATCTATGAATGAAAGAGGTGCTTTCCTTATTTTGGCTCATCTAGTTCATTGAGATGGACCTTGGTAGTAGAAATAGTGGCACTGGGTTCCACATCAATGATATATCTCCACCTTTCTGGTTTTGACTTAGATTCAGAACTCGCATTTGATTCAAAGGCTTTCACCTCATCCACTAGTGATTGCCTTGAGTGATAATCAGTAGTTTTATGTTCGACGCTCTATTTAAGGAAGTCTCAACACTTCCTGGTATCTTTCTTTGTATTTATGGTGTCCTTCTTTGCTTGTGGCCTAGACTGGTTGTCCTAAGGTTGTATGTCTTTGATTTTTCCTTTTTTCTATAGGTTGGGGCTTCCCTTTACTTTATTCTGATTTGAGGGGTTCTCAGGCCCAAATTACCGTGTCTTTTGTTTAAGCTTTTGCATGATTTTGACTGCATATCGATAGGTCGCGCCCAAGGACAAGATGTCCAAAAACTCCATTTCGACCTAGATGTATATATGCATACCACTGTGATACTTGAGTACCAAATATCGCTCAGAATATTTGATACCCATCTTGGTGCACAAGGTATGAAAGATATTTGTGAACTCTGGCACTGCCTGGTCTCTTTCCTGTCATAGTGTGGTCCATTTTGTATATAGCTCATCATAACTTCCAACAAGGTAGTATTGTTCCTTGATAGCATCCCTGAAGGACTCCCAGGTGACCGCGATTGTAAATAATGAGGGTTCCTTTGTTTCCTTTTGCTCACAGAAAGTCTCCCACCAATCTTTGACATGGGGGACGGCTTTGAGGAGCACAAACATAATATTTTCTCTGTTCAAAAAGTTATGGACAGAAAAATACCCCTCTATCATATTTAACCATTTGTTTACAGCATTTGCATCTATATCACCTTCAAATATGGGAATATAAAAGTTGATTTTTATCTTGAAGGGGGAAACACCTCCATTCGAGGAAGATGTGTCGCATGTTGGTAGTCGCGGAAGGATTTTCGCAAAACTATCCATCATTTAGTTCCTTTGTTGCGTGACAGATTCCTCGAGCAACATTTTGAAAGGATATCTTGTCCCATCATATTTATTTTCTCCCACCATGAGAGGTTTCTTGGGCATGTGAGAGATTGTTTCCTCAAGAGAAACAAACTCAAGACCCAATTCTTTGTACCCTGGCCTCGTTGGGGACGTGCATTAAGAACAACAAGGAGTAGACCGCTTTGATACCACTGATCCAGATTTTATGTGAACAAATAAAATGAATACAGATTATTATTATTATTATTAACACAGAGACACAATAATAGAGATACAGTAAAACTGGTTTCTATTCAATAAGAAGATGTGTTGAAACTGTAAAATGCAGCAGAAAACAAGCTTGCTAGAATGGTGGTGGATTATCTCTGAGAAGAGATGTGACAGTTGCGCTCATTTCAAGAACATGGTTACAATGAGTCTCTCCAAGCCTTTTTACAATAAACAAGAATTCCAAAACCCTATACATCCAAAAACCTAACCCTAGGATATGAAGCGCCAAAAGTCATGTGGGCCCTATTGGGGTAAGCTAGTACATCAACTTCTTGGGGTCGTAACTTTTGCATACAATCTTTATTTTAGGCAAATGATGACCCATTGGAAAGGTGTATCTAAGGAAAACACATGTTTCTGTCAGACTTTAATGCAGTCTACAATTTGAATGTAGTGATCCATAAAAACGTTGTTTAGGGCCTCAAAACGGCCCCAGAAGTCACGGACCCGAAAACTAGGAAAAAAATGCCAAACTGAAAAACTACCAAAATCAGTTGGAATAGGTGAGAGGCCATAGATATCCATAGGGATCACATGCTCCCCATGTGAAGGTGCTAAACCTTCTGGTTTTTCAATACTTTTTTATGCTTAGATAGAACCAACTGCAAATCAAGGTGAATCTCTTGTGGTGTGGTATCTACTACTTGTATGGCATTGAATTGTGCAATAATATCGAAGTGGCCTTTCTTCAACAACTTCTCCATATGAAAAGAGGTGATAATTTCAAGGGAACCATATGTAAGCCTCTTGAGGGTATGTTTCTTTCCTTCCTGCATGAAGCTCATGTATAATTCTATGAACTTCCTACATCTTTACATCCAAAATCTCTTAAAATATGTGATCCATCCATGCTCAATGAGGTAAATTAGGGGTTAGTCTTACCTTTTTAAAAGAATTAACACCATATGCTCAAGTGTAGTTAGCAAATGATACATTTTTTATAATAATACAGTAACGACTATAAGGGGTTAGCAATAACTCTAGTAGTTAGGGTTAAAAGGAAACTTCTAAAATTGGCCAAGTCATACTCCAAGGAGAAAGATATAGAAATTTTTACTCATCTTTAGTAAAATATTTTATGGACCAAAATCTTCCCAAAATCCAGTGTGATCTTAAATGGATCACAATGTAATTTTTCATCTTTTTTGGTACTTTTCAAGGTAGAGAATCAAAGTTATGGATTTATATGGTCCATTTTATGATCAATCTTGGAATCTACTAGAAGTGTGGCCAAAATAAAAAAAATAAAAATTACTAATTAGGGGCTCACAAATGTTCTTTTGCGGGTCAAAAAAGGTGTCTTTGATGTAAAAAATGGCCCTAGGGGGTAGTATACACCTATATCTTGGAAACAATATATCATGAGTGAAAATAGAGTTAGACCTCTAAAGGTTGACTTTTTGACATGATCACCATAGTACTAAGTGGATGCCACCTCTTTTATTACCCACACATGTGCAACTAGTCACATGTGATTATTCAATAATATTATAGAGAATCTAAAACCCTAACCCTAATCAAGAGTTGGGTCATGCAAAAACTATAACACTAACATGAATGATCATTGATAAATGTTAAAGCCTGAGCAACAAGAGGAGAAGGATTTTGATTGTATTGTATTGATTTTATGTTCCATAGTCAAGAAAATAAAAAGGGTGAGATATCAAAGTAGAGAAGAGGAAGAAGGCAAAGATGGAGTAACTTATTTGGGCCACAATGTCCATCTAATCTATAGTAAATGATTTTTTTCTTTGTATTTTGCATTATAAATGTGAGAATAAAGTGCAAGGCATAATCCTTATTTATTGTTAGAATTTCCATCCCTTATAGCTTTCTCTAGGAAACATCTAGTGCTTAATGTGTTAATTGTGTGCATTTTTCACTATTATAGTTCTATTCTTATTTTCTTGGTAATTTTTATAAAGAAAGTGGTATTATTCTAATAGTACCACTTAATCATAAGTAACCATTTCATAAGAGTGTATAACTTCATTATATTTGGAGTAGAATTATAATATTTTTTGTGGCAAGTTGTCTTGTGGAATATCTACATCAATTTATAGTTCAACCATAACTTTAACATATACCATAATTGTGTGTTGCATATTTATCGCTAGCTTGCACCATCTTTTATCCCATTTGTTTTGGTTGAAATTTGGTTTCTTATTAACTATAATTAAATGTCCCTTCAAATCTAAATTTAGGTTTAATGGTTACCTATTAGGCTTATTTACAAAACACTCATAGGCTAAATGGTCATTGATAAGACGTTTCTTGTGGGAAAAAAAAAAAACTTGTTCATAACCTATTGTTTGGATCCATTCATGATTCTAATATTCCATGATTGTAAATAGATATTTGAAGACCAATAATAAAGGTGACAAATTGGGTTATGGGTTTTGTAAGTTATTAGTCCCTGTTGAAGGCGTAGAGGGACAATAGTGATCGATAATTCCTTGAATTTATATTAGTTTGTCATTTGACTACAATTTTTTGCATAATTTCTATTATTCGAACTACATAACTAAAAACATTATTTTTTATATAATAAAAAATCCCTTATATGTCATGATCTCATTGGATAATATATTTGAGGTCTTGTTTCCATCTTTGCTATTCCCAATGATTTGTATGTTGGCATATCCAATTTTTTATCATCTACGGTCTTTTTGAATTTGTACTATTCATACTAAAATGTTTAGATATACAAAGTTTATAGAGATCGATAATTCGTTGACTTTATATTAGTTTGTCATTTGACTACAAATTTTTGCATAATCTCTATTTCTTGAACTACATAACTAAAAACATTATTTTTTATATAATAAAAAAACCCTTATATGTCATGATCTCATTGGATAATAGATTTGAGGTCTTATTGCCAGCTTCGTTATTCCCAGTGAATTATATGTTGGCATATCTAAAATTTTTATCATCTATGGTCTTTTTGAATTTGTACTATTCATACTGAAATGTTTAGATATCCAAAGTTTATAGCGATCAATAATTCGTTGAGTTTATATTAGTTTGTCGTTTGACTACAAAATTTTTCATAATCTCTATTGCTCGAACTACATAACTAAAAACATTATTTTTTATATAATAAAAAAACCCTTATATGTCATGATCTCATTGGATAATAGATTTGAGGTCTTATTGCCAACTTCTCTATTCCCAATGTTTTGTATGTTGGCATATCCAAATTTTTTATCATCTACTGTCTTTTTGAATTTGTACTATTCATATTTAAATGTTTCTAGATATCCAAAGTTTTGAGCATGGATAGTCACTTTTTTATTAGTTGACTTCATATTGGTTTGTCCTTTGAGTAAAAAAACATTCCATAGTCTCCATTGTTCGAAATATTGTTATTATTATTATTATTATTATTATTATTATTATTATTTATTTATTTTTCTTTATTGTTGTGTACTTAGAGATGCATTTTCATTATTGTGTACGTAAACAGGCATTTCACATTACATTCTTTCTTAAATGTTTTCACAGCATGATGCCCTTCAATGGTTTTGACAGCCTTAAGTGTTTACCTAATAGGTCTCACAACTTTAAATGTTTACTCAATAGGCATGTTACAATACATCTTCCTTCGATTTTTGGATACAGTGTTGTCTACAATGAATTTGAGAAATATTGTTCTTCATTGGAATTACTGGTTCATTGGTTGATGCGTGTTCATTGGTTCGTTCGATGCTTCTTGTTGTTATTTGATTTAAATTTGCAAATTTGAGGTCCTACAGCTGCAGTTGGACCTCTTGGTGCTTGTTCACCGGTTTATTGTTTGTTGCTTGCTCTTTTTTTCTTCAACTTTGCAAGGTTGGGGTCATGCATCCGAAGTTGGACCTGTTGTTGCAGTTTGTAGGGTTTGGAGTTGCACTTTTGACGTTCCTCGTTCATGGGAAAGTTTTGGTGCCATGGTTTCGTTTCTATTCCTTGTTTGTTGTTTGCTATTTGCAGCTTGCAAACAAGAACTTTCAATACTGGGAATCCCTGGCTCAAAATCCTCTTGCAGATCATCTTTCTGTGTGACTGCTACGATCATAATCTTGTCCTTGTTCTTGAACTTCAATGTTCTATACACAACCCACCACTTTCGCAGCCATAGTGACATATAAAAAATAAAACTCCTCATTTTTCCTAGTCCTAAAAACCATACGTTAGTTACATTTTTCCCAATGTTCTCCTCATATTTTTTGTTCTTGGAAACCATACATTTGGTGCATTTTTCCCAGTCTGTTCCCTTCAAAAACATCTTTTTCCACTTTGAATGTCGATGTTGGACACAGAACCCACATTTTTTGTAGCCACAATGAAATATAAAAAATAAATTTGAATGTTCTTCTCATATTTTATGTTCTTGGAAACCATGTGTTTGGTGCATTTTTTTCCAAGTTGTTCCCTTCCAATCACATATACCAAATTCCATGTCTTGGATATCGTGCCATAGATATTTTGAAAATATCAGTGAAAATGGATTTAGAAAACGAATTCATAGTTGTCACAGGGGGCAAGCATCTTCCACGGCCTTGTGACAGGGCATGTTTTTTATTCTTTAAATCAAAAAATCCATCCACCTGTTGGTTTTGTGTTGTACTTTATGTGTTTCAAAGCATATTCTACAAATGAAATGCTTATAGGATGCACACGTGGAATAGGTTAAAAAAGGATATGACTTGAATACTCGGTCTTTGTGCTGAGCAAATTTATAGTGTTATTTCATTTGTGTTGCCTCTTCTGTTTGGTTCATTGTTCACTGTACATTTTTTTGTTTGTCATGTGTTGTAGTGACTAGGGGGATTGAATTTGACAAGAAGAAGGTTGAAGGATACATAGCGGAATTGCTATGAAATTTCACACTTGTAGTTTTCTTTTTCTTTTTTCTTTCTTTGTTTTCATATAAGCTAAATATAGCTAAGAAACGTCTTGAAAATCACATCTTAAGAGATGAAGCAAGTAATAGATGTTGAGTCCTATGCAATAGATACAGACTCCATTGTACATGACAACATTGATTAGGTACTGCGTCACAATGGGATTTTTAGATTGGATGCATTTTTGTGTACTGTAGGAGATTGTCTCTTCGATGCATTTCAAGTTCTATTGCATTTATGTTATTCCTTGATCGACCTATGAAATGGATTGATATATTATTCCTTGGGTTGTTTAAAAAATGGTGACGTTGAGGCATTGGAGTCATATCAATACGAATTGGCATCCGATTTTGTTTTCCAGTTGCATGGAATACATGATATCACTACGTATTTTTCAAAGATGTGGTTGTCTGCATCTGCAATTCTTCCTGGACATGAGAGGGGACTTTGGGGAGATAAATTTTGTATACGGTGGTTGTCCAAGTGGCTGAATATATCAATTGGAATATAGTCATTGACAAGAAAAACAAGATATCTATTATTCAACAAAACTACATGTAGTGATCCATATTGCATCTTGTTCCATGATGTTAATACTATTAGTGGTCATTATGAACCACTACTCTATAGAAAATTATCCATATCCAATCTTGGCGGACCTCGTATTTACTTGTCCCTCATTTGCAAATACCTTGAATCGCATTGGAAATGAATTATGCATCATATACACTCCCATGTCTTATAGATAGCGACAATCGCTGCATCTAGTTGTGGAGATAGTATGTTCAATGCAATTTGTTGTTTGGTAGAAAAATATTTCAATGTGAAGTTGTTGTTGCTTTACATTGTACAATCATTTTGCAATGCAATTATAGGTGGCAGACAACAGGCTTTCAGTTGCTTGCATCAACACCTTTCACCATATCTCCTAGAAAATATGCCGACAATTGGAAGTTGGCAACAATACCTTGTAAACATGGCACTGTCATATGAGAAAGGAAATGTAGAGGGTGGAAGATTCTATTTGTAATGGCTATCTATCATATTCAAAGTAAATATCCAAGTCTGGCCAGCCCTGTCAGATGGTATTGTCCATTCTTATTGTATTGACTCAAACTACGATTGAAAAATTGACATCATCTCATTGAAAATAGATACGCCACATATCCATTATCAACCTTTGATGAGAAATACTACTAGTTCAAGGTCCATTGTCCATGCCACCCAAACTGCATTGAATCTGTATACATGTCGCATGCTATTTAATGAGAATTAAACTCATCCCAGTTGTGATGAGGCCATACAATGCTTAAACAAAAAACGTAGACTAACTTACCACAAATTGAAAAAGGTCATACGTGAGAGAAAAAAATACATTGGTGGTATAAGAAATACTACTAGTTCAGGGTCCAGTTTCAATGCCACCCAAACCACATCAAATCTGCATAAGTGTCACATGTTATTTAATCAGAATGAAAATCATCCCAGTTGTCATGAGGCCATCCATACCTTGAAAAAAAACGTAGACTAACTTATTACAACTTGAAAAAGGTCATATGTGAGAGAAAAAAATACATAGGTAGTATAAGAAATACTACCAGTTCAGGATCCAGCCTCAATGCCACCCAGGCTGCATCGAATATGCATAAGCGTCACGTGTTATTTAATCAGAATTAAACTCATCCCAGTTGTCATGAGGTCATCCAGACCTTGAACAAAAAATGTATACTAACTTATCAAAACTTGAAAAAGGTCATATGTGAGAGAAAAAAATACATTTCTACGCTTCCTTCTAGACAGAAACTGACATATCACAACCTAAAAAAAATTGTTTGTTCACAACACAATCACATTTTCGCATTTTCTGTTGAGAAAAAACATCACATGTTGAATGAGAAAGAACATAGAAGTTTTCATCATCAAGACGGTGAGGATGCAATGATCATAATAAATGTTGATTCCACCTCCAACATGGCTTGTCAACAAGTGAAACTAGTTTCCAGTGGAAAGCATAAGTTAACCTACCACATCTTGAAAATAGATACATGAGAGAAATAGGTACGGCCACATATCCCACAATGGTCACGGTACTGACCGAGAGAAAAAAATCGCATTTCATGGGCTAGAGCCAACACCATGCACTACTACCAATGAAAACCAGCAAACACTTTCTACACATACTTCCCTACGGAAGAAAGATGCAAAACAGATCTATATGAAACAAATTAAAGACACTCCTTCCATTGCATGTGCAATTTGCGATCAATTCAATTTCAAAAAAAACACTAAGTCTTTCACGCCTAATTTGGAAGAAGAATACCTCGGCTTGACACTAAATGATAAAACATTTTCCAGTGGCAATATTTGTCTTCCATGCAAATGATCACTTGAAAATGGAAAATTGCCACACTTTGCAATGCTTGACCAAATAAGATGTAATACACCACTATCATATGTAAATGAACTTACAGAACTTGAAGAGAGACTTGTGTCTCTGTGAATTTCATTTGCACAAATCAGACCCTGGGGCTATAAACAACCCCAAATGGGATTAACAGGATCAATTATTAATGTGCATGTCCAGCTAGATGTTGTGAAAAAATCCTTGCCATAATTCATTAGCGATATAATGACAATTATTGTAGCTCTCAAAATACGCTTGCAACACAAGAATGCATACTAGACATGTAAAATGTGTGTGCATGTTGTCATGAAAGAATTAAAAGAATTATGTTCCAGTGCACTGTACAAAGCACATAACATTTGTATAAATGAGAACTGGAATAGTGTTCTTGGAGAATGGGATGACATCTCTGCACAGACTCTCGAGACTTCTAGTGAATTTGATACAAGAGATGAATCAAAGAATGAAAGACCTATTGTAACATTGATACATGGATTCACTGACTCACAACACATTGGGGACTTGCAAGACAAGATTGTCGAAATTGCACCTATTGAGGGGAAACGTCCACTTGGAATATTCAAGGACAAATTTGCTGAGGAAATGAACTTCCCAACATTGTTCTATGGAGATCCACGTCCCAATGACATTACGAAACGATTCATCTACCATAAAATAGTTCGATGGGAGCTACTCCATTCAAGAGGTGACTTCTCCTCTCACATAAAAAATTTGTTTTTCAAAACAATGTGCATAATAATTGACCAAGTGATGTCTTTCACATGGGTGCAAATAAGAAAAGGCTAGTTGTAAGGAAGAAATTTATTGGCCAAATATGTCAAGTACAAAGAAAACCTAGAAAAAATCCTGAAATCTGATATTGGATACATATATTTCAAAAACATTCGCATCTCTCCTGACTATTTGCAACAAAATAAGAAAACTATTTTTGTAATGATCCGAAAATTGGGACTGCCAATGTTTTTCATCACATTTACAAGTGTGGAGCATCGTTGCGATCCATTGGTGGCTACTGTGTCTACATTGTATAGGAACAAGAAAAGGAAAAAACAAACTATACACTGGAAAATGATGACATTGACTACCTCATAAGAAAATACCCAATGACATGTACTCGCTACTATAGACATAGAATAAATGCTTTGAGACAATTGATATGCCATGATGAAACATTTTTCGGAAAAATATTGAACTACTTTTTTGTGATTGAGTTCTAGAATAGGGGGAGTGAGCATGACCACACATTGTTGTGGATAGAGGGTGCATCGGTCTATGGAAAAGACAACAACTCACAAATCGAGTAGTTTGTGGACAAATACATAACATGCAACACAGATCATTTGGATCTAGAACTTGCCAAAGTTCATAGACATTATCATACAAAAAGATGTAAAATACAAAAAAAATTGCATTACAGATACAACTTCCATGTGCCGCCAATGAGAACAACAAGAATCATAGAGCCACTTAGTTTAGAGGACAATGTTTTCATTGAGAAATCTAAATCCTTTTTCCCATTTCTAGAACAATGAGACTTTGATGATTTAATGAGCTTCGATGACTTCTTGACAGATCTAAATCTAACAGAAAATGAGTAGATCCAAGCAATACTATGTACACTTAAACAACCAAAAGTTTTCCTTAAACGAAAAGCTTTCCCATATTTGGAACAATGGTTTCTCCAAGGACATGTCAGTTATGTGGAATGCAAATACAGATGCAGAGTATGTCCTCAATGCATATGTTTCAACATCATACTATACCTTGTATATGACAAAGGTTGACAAATCTATGACAAGTGCATTTAGAAGAATACACAAAGAACATGAAAGAAGTCATATTTATTCTATGCAAATGATACATACGTGTGGAAATACATTACTTAATATTCAACAAATGTCTACTCAAAAAGAAGTCCACATTGCACTTTCCCTGCCCCTCAATTGTAGTTCAAGGAAATATTTCTTCATAAACACATCTCCACTTGAGAAACACACATTTGTGCTTAAACTATCATCTTTGCCAAAAAAACAACCTAACAATTCTGAGGACGTACTATGTCGCTATATTATTGATTATTATCTCCAGCGTCCATCTCCTATTAAGCATATATACTTAGCAAAGTTTGTATCGCATTACAAAAAAAATGGTGCAGCCATATCAAAAAGAAAAAAGCCCTCTGTAATATGCTTTGTCAAATACAACAAACATATTGACTATGAAAACTATTGTAGAGAAAAACTATTGTTATACATTATGTTTAATCAAAATGAAAACACATTAAAACATAACTTCCCTACATGGGAAGATGCATATATTCCCTCTCGGACTATAGTACAAATCTATGAATCTAGATTTACATAAAATGTTAATCCAACATGGGGTGATCTATAAAGTGTAGTTAATGAACTAGAAAACCCTGAAAATCTTGATGAGACATTCACAAACCGTAAAATAACTAGAAATCTCTGCGATTCCTATGACTTGCAAGAATATTTGCCTCGTTCTCGAGCAGACGACATTGAAAAATGTATCAATATTGGTTTTCAAGTCACAAAACATCCTTTCCTTATTGAAAATAACAAATACCACAGAGTCAGAGGTCTGTTAAATCCAGAACAACAAACAATTCTAAAGGACATTGTGATTAAAAGATGTTTAAACATGCACACTCATGTGCACTTTTTCCTTACAAGCGGGGCAGTAAAAGGCAAACATTCATAGAAAAAGCACTATTCCAAATGATTATATGAATCTATGATTCAAAAAATTCCTCTGATCCTATGAAACCAAAGGGGATAATATTTACATACACAGGAAAATTTGCATATAATGGAGGTTGAACAATAGTCCACTCTGCATTTTTTATGCCTGTTATCCTCACTTTTAGGGATAGCTAGGAGATTATGTCTCGAGGCCCATAGGTCCTACACATGGAGTATCGAGAGCCAAATCGACTTAGGCATGGCCCTGGAGGGCCCATATTTTCTCCCTTTCAGTGCGTCTACTTTGCCAGCATCAGCAACATCCATCACCATCGGCTTGGTCCTGTGTCAGACATGGTTCTTTCTCCATGAGGTAATGAGTCTGGGTATCATGGTATGTGTCACTCTGATCCTCAAAACCTTTCAATATGTGCATCTAATTCCTTTTGTTTCTAATAAATGCTTGTATCTTATACTTGTCCACTTGACCATGTCTGGGGGGAATGACAGTATGCCCTAGCAAGCCTATGCCTATAGGTTTTTGTTTGCCACTAGAAGGATTTCTGAAAATCCATCGTCTACTCCCTTCATATTACCCACCTTTTCATCTTGCTTCCCTCTCATCTACCCCATTTCACTTGTTAGAGAATTGGGTTGGCCAATCATTTAAGGGTTTCACCTTGCCTTGTGGGAAGAAGGGGATAAAGGCCCAGAAGGAAAAAACAAGCTGGAAAAAGATAAAATCCTAAAAATAAAACCTCAAGATGCTTCACCCAGGGATCCCTGAGAAATCAGTAAAAGGCTTCTCA
Organism: Picea glauca; assembly: GCA_000966675.3. NCBI lineage: Eukaryota > Viridiplantae > Streptophyta > Pinopsida > Pinales > Pinaceae > Picea > Picea glauca. The sequence continues at coordinate 163,802 of JZKD02S0538440.1, forward strand.
TCAAGAAACAAAAAAGACCCATAAAAATAATAAAACAAGACCTAGTCAGAGGATGGGGGGTCTCATCACGAGACAACCTATTAGGTCCATGGGTACCTAGCAATATGACACTACTAGAAGCAGGTTACCATGCCAAGGTAGTGAATCTTGGTTGCATGGCCAAGAGAAAGGGGGTCTCATCACGAGCCAACCTTCCCATTTCTGTGAAAGTAATTGTGGGTAACATTGTCGCCACTAGTCACCATGCCAGGGAAATGTCCCCTGATTAGCCTCTTGAAGAAAAATCAATAAGAATAAATAATAAAATACATGAATGGGCTTGGAAACAATTGCATCTAGGACATGTGCAACTTCACCTTCTACAAAGGCACCCATGGGTAAAACTCTGCATTCCCCTTCTTTCATTGCACCCATTGTCAGTACATCCCTTATCCACATCACCCACTTACATGGCTTAGATTTATTCCTTTCCGGGAACTTTCCCTTTCCAGTGGACACTATCCCAATAGGACGCCATGTCACTTTCCCCAAACTTGTATGGCAGACTTGTATAATGTATTTGAGCATTTAACTGGGGTAATGGGGGTTTTATGCACATTTTTAATAATATTGATGATGAGATGTGATTGATTTTGCTATGATCCCTGTGACTTATCAGCCCATCGAGGGCATAGTTGTTGATATGCAGGGTCATGCCCGACGGACAGGTAGCATGTTGGACAGGTACACATGGGGAGATTATCAGTTTTGACCTCCATGGGGCTGAACAGCCCACCCTATGGATGATGAGACCCTAGAAAGGGTCAAAGACAAGGTAGAGCATTTGTGACAGGGAAGAGAAAAATAATCCACCTTAGGCAACTGAGCAGACATGTACCTAGGGGGGTTGAGCCCTCTCCACATGAATGTTGGCCTTGGAAGGCCCAGAACATCTCCCAGGATGCCTAAGATGTCACCCAGCACTCTGGACGTTTTGGGAGGCAAATTTGGCACATGTGGAAGCATGGAGAAGCCCAAGGGGGGCTAATGTTTCACTCCAGCAGGTTGCATTTGCCCCAAAAGGGTCTAACACCACCCTAGGAAGGGGATGACATCTATTTATTGATTGATTAGGGTTTTAATTTTAAAAATTCAATGCGAAACAATATGATTTTAGTATTTTGGCCTTGTTGGCCTTTCTATGACCTAAAAAGTAAAATTAGGTCATTGTGGTGTATAAATCGATGGTTTTTACCTTCATTTTTTCATCATCTTTCACTCACTCATTAGTGAGGTCTGAAATTTGTGCTATATTTGGAGCTATTGGCTGAAATTGTGAGGTGCACTTGTTTAAGGAAGACATTTTTGGACTTTTATTGGGATTTTGGCATTTCTCTTGCTGGAAGGTATTACAACTAGGGTTTGTTATATGATTTCTTGGTTAAATGTAAGTGAATTTCTGCAAAACTTCTTAATTGAATGGTTGTAGTATTTTTTTTCTTTCATTTATGGTTATAATTTGTTGAATTAAACCTTGGGTGACAAGCACACATTGAAGTTCCTTGTCTCATGTCCCTACCAAGGTTTTAAGCCATTTTATTTGTTGAAGTGAGATAGAGCCTTGCCTTAGAAACACTCTATTCTTTCTTTATAGCCCTTGTTGAAGAGGATTGAACCTTGCCATAGAAACACTCCATCCATATTCTTCCATGCTAGCCATTTTTCTTATTTGTTGAGCTAAGAAGGATAAAATGCATCAAGGCCTAGTTCCCCTACACCTTGGCGAGCCAATTTTCCCTAGGGTTTTCCTGGTAAATCCTTTCCATAGCAACACGTTACTTGCAAACCTTCTTGTCTTAGTTTTATGCAATATTTTTAGCTAGTCGTTTTTCCATTGAGCTAAGGAAGGAGGAGAGAGCATTGAGGCCTAGTTCCGCTACACCAAAGTGAGCCTCTCTCCCCTAGGGTTTCATCCTTGAGGCCTTGCCACAGCAACACCTCAAGGTTTAACTCTCTTGTCCTTAGTATTTTACATTATCATTTGATCCTTCAGCTTTTGCATCCCCCTTTTGACTCCATATACCCTAGGAGCACACTGATCTAAGGCCTTTTGTGTTGAATAACTTGATCCTACAAACTTCCAATACCTTTGAACAAACCCTAATGATACTAACCCTAGCCTAGACTAACTCTATTAACCCTATTGATTCCATCATATTTCTTGTGCTATAAACACCTTTGTGCAGCTATCATTTTACATTTAAATCAATTCAATGGTTGGTTAAGGCATTATCTATGAAGTCTTGATTTGTTACATTGAATGCCAATTTTCTTTAGCATTTATTGAGAAGTGATATTGTAACCGTTGCTATTGTACAAACATTGACTTTGTCAATATTTATTTCTCAATTTCTTATTATCAGAAAATTCATTGATTATATGAAGTACTAACCAGCAAGCAAGCTTTCACATGTATTTTTATTGTTTCTTTGTCTCAGGAAGGTGATATTATTGGTTATTACTTTCAGTTATCTTTATTGGCTATAATTCATACTTTCTAATCAGGTGGTGACCTGTGAGGGGGATTACTATCACTTAACCTTGCTAAATGTTTGCCTTCTCCAAACCCCAGGTCATCAGGGACGTCTCCCTTGGGCCTTACCTCCATAAATATAAATAATATTTCCATCGAGGTGATAGTGGGTGGGATCGGTTCATTTATGCTAGTTTTACTTCTTTTCATCAGTCTTTTATCCTAACTACAAACTGTGCGATAAAATTTTGGTGCTATTGTCGGGGAACATTGAATCAATTCTCCTCAAGATGACAATTTTCGGTAAGCCTTGCCTCAAGAATCTTATTCTTATAATCTTACATGGTGACTCCACTTAGGGTGTTTAGACTTCTCGAGTCGGTCTTTTGAACCTTTCTCCTTTCATGATCCTTTCCTAAGATGGATTAAGCACTCTCCTGAGAGTATGTCTTGGCATAGATTTTTCCCTCCCACCCACCTCCATGAGCTAGATCTTACAATTTCCATTGATATCATACATTTTATAACTCATGTTGTTGTTGTGCTTAACTTATCACTATTTTGGCTAATGATGAAGCACAAAGGCAGGTATTGGGGGATGTTGTTGGAAGAGTTTCACTAATCATTTGACCACATCAA
>JZKD02S0538440.1:189814-199971 GCA_000966675.3 Picea glauca
ATTTTGGAGAGTGTATCTCTCTTCCTACTCCAAAGCACTAGCCTAGCTAAATGTTGGTGTAAAAGAGCCCTAGAAAAGAGTTACTAGATGAATTTTAAGATTACGCAATGTTTTTTAAGAGTTGTTGTTTACTCAAAGGTAACGGAAGTGAAACTCATGTTGTATGACTCTGACCCAAATAATGCGAGGATAAGAATGAAATATAACACTTTTCATTCAATGAATCCTATTTATGGGAGAGAGAGAAAATTATCCAAATCAACCTTGTACTACAATGCAATACACAATTTTCTTTCAAATGTCAATGCAAACAATCATTCATCAAAGGACTATTCTCTATGTGTCTTTTTCAAATACTTCAATAAACTCAATAATTTGATTTTCAATGTTTTCTGAAATACAAAAAAAACAATATTTTGAAATAAAAACTTGTTGTTCACTTTCCAAAAAGAACTCTTATTAACAAGAAAAGAAAATCAAATCATAAAGATTCAAGCAATAACAACCCAATCAACTCTTTCAATGAAAGCAAAAACAAAAAGCAAACCAATTGGTCTTCTCAATGCAAACGAAAATGTTCTTTCAAACCAACAAGCAAATGAGAAACACCAAGCACTTAACTCTCAACCAATCATTGGTTCTCAACCAATCAGACACACTCAGCTCTTAAAGTCAGAGAGAATGAATTTGCCAATAAGAGTCAAGAAACGAAAGTTAAGCTACAAAGGACAAGAAAAACCTTGAAACCCTAAAACTATTTACACGGGAAAACTAAAGCAAGATCTATATCAATCAATGATCCAGTAAACCCATAAGAGGTAAATCAAATGATCTGAGCAGTTGGAAAAACCAAAACTCAATTTCAAAATTTTCAAAAAATCTTGCTCGCAGGCAAGCAGTGTTACACAGTGCGAGAATCTATAATTCTCGCAGGCAACCTTTTAGCAAGGTGCGAGGTTCTTGCATTGGACCCTATGAGTAGGGTGTGAACCTGACTGATTCTCGCAGGCTGCAGTCAAATGCAGTGCGAGAACTCCTGAACATAACAAAAATTTTGAAAATGAAAGCAAAATTGACAAAAGCTTCTGGACCCAGAAGGTCTATCAGGATATCTTGAAGACTCAGAGACTGATAAGATAGGAGAAAAATGAAACCAGAGCAAATGGCCATAGAAAAACGCAAAAGACCATAAAGAAAAAGGGAGTGTCCCCAGTATGGTCGCCAATTTTGTTTTAGGATTAATCCGTAAGTGTGGACACAAACCGATCTCCCTAGATCCACCTGGATCTAGAACAAAACAGGACAGAATAATACTCTTTCTCTAGATTTAGACTATTGAATGAACTTAGGAGGTAAGAATCATGAACATACCTTATGATCGCTTCCTTGGGTCTTTGTTGTTCCAGCTTTGCTCCAATGCTCTTGTGCTATCTAGACCACAACAGTACAAACCAATCGAAGTGAAGAAAACTCAATATATTCAACAATTAATCTATACATATGATCAAGGAGTTATGTAATAAAGTGACATTTAGCTTTATGGGAAAGGGACATATTACTGTATTAAATTGATAGAAAGCAAGGATTACAACTTGAGCCTTGATGTTGCAAACCTCCTTTCGATGGCTCCTGGCTCTGACACACACACTTTCTCATGTATGAAGAAGATCAACCACTTTTGATAACCTTGCTGGAGTTCTTAGTTGTTGTAGCATCAGTCCTTCATACAATCTCTCACTAATTATCCAATAAACCTCTTGCTAGTTTTCTTCTAACCTTTTCCATGAGAATCCCCTCAATATATAAGAGAGAATAGATTAGTTACTTGGATAGGAATGATCCCAAAATATCAGGAAAGCAAGTACTTAGATAACCATTCGAATGCCATCTCATCCTTCTAGAAGATTCCCTTCTAGAAGGTTCGAGAATTTATTTGTTTCCCTTCTTTAGAAAGAGTTCGCACCCTAACTGTTAGACACAGTGTGAACTTCTCGCACCCTGGCTTAAGGCAGCCTGCGAGAATCATGCATTCTCGCAGGCAAATGTATTGGTAGCATGCGAACCTTCCTCAAAAACTGTGATTTCTGGAAAGAGATAAAGGTAACTTTTCTCTGGAGAAAGTTTTAATGAAGAGCTTGAATACAAATCAATACATTATCATGACGACAAAAATCATGGATAACAGCAGGTTCCCACGTAAGCGTTATCGAACTCTTATTCCCCGTGTTCGGGTATACATCTTGAACCCAAAACTTCGGTGATCTACAATTCGACCCCAGACTCCTCGAACTCGCAAGCCTCACTCTTCCTACGATAACTCCGTATGATCGCCCCACCTTTCCATACTTAATACCAATTCTTGTTGTGTGACACATCAATTTCTTTGCTCCCTTTCCTTTTCCTCTTCTATACTTGCTCGTTTTTCCCTTTTCTTCTTCCCCTCTAATATTTGTTTATGTTTCAACACCTAGTCGCATGTCTATGCTCCTGGGTTCCTAGGGTTGTGGACTCATAAATTATATATCCATCTATATATTCACATCACAAGTCCGACCGAACACTGTTCATCTCCATACTTAGCCAATTTTATGCTCGCAGGTTCCTAGCTAGGCCCTATCGAACTCTCATGCCCCGTGTTCAGAGTATACATCTTCTAGCCAAAACTTTGGTGATCTACAATTCGAACCCAGCCTCCTAAAATTTGCAAGCCTCACTCTACCTATGATATTGTTGAAATAGATATAAACAACATCTCTTTGAAATTCAACCAAGGTCTGTTGAGCTCCAGCTATATTTCATGGCTCAGAATGTTTTTTCCCATAGTTGATGTGTTTCTATCGCTTGATAAATTTCAGACAAAGTGTTCTTCTGTGAGGCATAAAGTTTTTTTCTCCATTTATTTTCATCTTCTATACTTAGTCACGGGTTCCTGGGTGGTGGACTAACAAATTCTATATCCATCTATATCTTGACATCACGAGTCCGACCGACCGTCATTCGTTTCCTTACTTACCCTATTTTATGGTCATGGGTTCCCAAGTAGGCGTTATTGACCTCTCATGCCTCGTGTTCGGAGTATACATATTTCACCCAAAACTTGGGTGCTCTACAATTTGACCACGGACTACTCGAATTTGCAAGCCTCACTCTACCTATGATGACTTCGTCTGGCTGCCCCGCCTTTCCATACTTAGTCGTTTCTTCAAAGTTTCGTGGTTTCACAGACTCCCAGGTTCACAAAAGTATCAAAGGATTTTTTGCTCCCCACCACCTTCACCCCTTCCCAATGCACATTAATTATGATTTTACTAGTGACATCTCACCACAGATATTTGAAAAGATTGGCATTAATAAGCAGAAATCTCGAGGATATCTCCCATTAAAATGCATTAATGGAAGAATATTATAGAATATGATTAGTTTCTTTTTGTAAATCTTTAATTGGCAAAGAATTGTTGGTTATTTTCATTTTTTAAGGCATCATCATAGCAAGAATGAAATATTTTTCTATCCCACTGCCATCTACAAAGGTGTTGACATGATGCCCCTCTTTAGTATTGTGCATATATTACAGCTTCGCATATTTGAGAGTATGCTTGCATATGAAAATGTTTATCCACCCTTCAAATTTGAACATGGTTTGCATTTGGATCACAATAGTAATAATAAAATAAAAGAATATGAATAGTGTTAAAGTAAATATAAACAAATTATCTTGTAACTTGAAACTGGTTTTGTCAACGTCCAGGTATATTACATAGCTGACAATGTTTTTCCCATAGTTAATGTTTCTGACTGCCAGTTCCTAGATTCGCGATATCAAACTCCCATGCCCCCTATTACGTGTTATACATATTGCACCCAAAACTTCTATTATCTACAATTTGAACTCGGACTCCTCGAACTCGCAAGCTTCACTCTACCTGCGATGACTCTGTCTGTGTCCGTATGACCGCCCCGCCTTTTCATACTTAGTCGATTTCCCTGCCACCTTCACACACTTTCCCAATGAAAATTGATTACGCTTTTATTAGTGACAATTCACCACACAGGTTCAAAAAGATTAGCATTAATGAGTGAAAATTTGGAGGACATCTCCCATTAAAATGAATTAAACAAAGATTTATGGGAGATTATATTACCATCTTCCAATGTTCATTCTAAATACTATCACACAATTATTGCCACATGTAGAAATATAAACAAATCTTCATCAAAACATTATCTTTTCTCACAGGCACCCCATGTGCACCCCAGTCGCCTGAAGTGATCGATATTTGGATCCATCAACTAAACCTCCCTATTATTGAATTGGTAGAGGTCAATATTATGGCATCTGATTTTTTATTTTTTTGTGTGTGGATCTTGAGCTCGAAAAAATTGTCATTTGCTTTAGCTTTTTGAAGGCATTGTACCCCACCTTTCCCTACTTAGTCAATTCTTCACCTCATGTTGTCATAGATTCATAGCTTCCCGAGCTCCCAGGTTCACAAACGTTTTGAATCATTTTTCGCTCTCATCCATCCCCACCACCTTCGCATGCTTCCCAATGCACATTAATTATTCCTTTATTAGTGACAACTCACCAGACAGATCGAAAATATTGGCATTAATAGACAAAAAGGTCGAGGACATCTCCCATTAAAACGCATTGAACCATGATTTACGGGAGATTATATTATCATGCTCTAATGTTCATTTTAAATATTATCAAGAGCAAAGTAATGTTCTCATCATCTTATGGCTGCAGCTCAACAACATTTCTGTGGAGATACCCTGAATATTTTTGGGCATGAAGACCAGATTTTTTCAGTGGTCCAGAGCTTATGACTACTATTCATCCCCTTCTACCTAGAAGAAATTTATCTACACATATGGAATTGTAGGAGCAGGTTATGTCCCCAAATTGTTTTACTGTAAGTAGTTGGTCACATGTTGTGCCAAAAACTATATTCTAAACCAGCAGATTATTCTGAACCAACGGATTATCCAGTTGCGGAACCATTCCCGAGTCTCCCTATCACCTCAAGTATTCCAAAATATGTTAATACTTCCTGACCAAACACCTACTTTCAAGAGAAATAATTGCATAGAGTTATTAAAGAAGCATGATAATGAATTGGACCTCTTGTTGAAGTTCTTAGAGAACCTAGCGGCCGCTCCCAGGGACATGACCAAATAAGAGGTTAGTGCATTTAAAAACCCTTTCTGGAAGCATGGATTTTCACGAGGATAACGGGACAACAAAGTACAGCCAGTATCTCTCAGATGATTCTGTATATTTTATATTTGACGATCAAGGAACAAGCTATCTTCCATTGGGGAAAGTTGATTTCCATTGAAATCCCTTCCCAGTTACTGCAATACACAAGGCAGAGGAAATTATTTATGTCATCTTATTTAATTTCCACGTTGGCAAATTGTTGTCCATTACCTAGACTATTTATGTGTAAGAAGGTAAATTATGAATTTGACCCAGTAACCTTCACATACTAGATATTATGGAGACACGACGCTTCCCAACATTTTTATGAAGTCTTTAGTGATTTTGTTTCAGTTTTTAAAGCATTGATATTTGGAAAGTATTTTCCCCGGTTGTCTGACCAGGCGACCAAGTTCTTGGATAGGAAGGGAACACTAGAAGAAATGGAGAACTATAATGTTATAAGGATTTTTGGGTCCAAACAAAATCCTTGCTTCCTTCTATGTCACATATTTGGTACAATGTTTTTTTTTCTGAAATAGCAAGGCAATACACCTACTGGTTGCATTTTTCCCATGAAAAAAGAAAAATTCAATTCATCTCTCTGCCTTGGAAAGTCGGGGATTTCATGGTCAGGAATATGAACAAGATTGATGGTTTCACGGGCCACTTCCACGGCTTCAATTTGAAATGTGCTGAAAAAGTAAAAGGGTTCGACCCTGATGGTATTTTTGTAGAACACCTATTGGTTGTCGGTTTCAACAGTTATTTCACTGACACTATCCTGAATTAAGACAAAGATAATGCCTTAGGAACTCCTGCTCGTGACACCGGAAACCTCAATACAATACTCAGTACCAATGATTCGTACAAGAAAAAATGAAAAGGCCAGGGTGAAAAAAGTGCCCAATCCCCGACCACCACACCCAATACCACAACATATCGAAGTAGTAATCCATTGGCCTACCCAAGAAAGAAAGTCACACATAGTTCTTCAGGCAGAGGAGGAGATAAGAACCCTCCCTCCAAAAAATTGAAATTTCTCACAAACTTCCCGTGAGAAAAAAACAGAAAACAATAGTCCAAGAACAGGAGGGACCAAGGGGAGAAATTGATATCCATGATCTCTACCTCGAAGATATGGAACTAGAAATTGACATTGACAAAATGTTCATCGATGACGATCAACTAGAGAGCACTTCTCTGCATAATACTGAGATGGAAATAATTGGCACTGATACATTGGACGAAGAAGTCTTTTTCATTTCAAAGCGTTGTTTTTTATAGTGAATCCAAAAAATTGGTTGTTGAAAAGAGAGATGTAAATAATAAGAAAGGGAAATCTCGTTTGGAGATCAACCTACGCAACATGCGCCCTTCCCAGATCTCCCAAATACATCGAGCAACTGGAGATGCTCTAGACAAATCTATTAGCGGCCTTGAAGCGGAAAACGTAATGTTAAAGGAGAGAATCAAAGAATTGGATGAAGCTCTAATGCCTATTCCATCGTTTTCTACTTCTTTGGCAATGATCAAGCCCACCGCACTTGCAGCAAAGTGAAAAGGATCAACAAGCCTTCTCACATCAGCCCGAGGCTATGTGGAAAAGAATATAAAGAGAAGAATGGAATTAATAATAGAAGCTTGGGAGATGTCAAAGAGTATGGTCTCTTTTGGAACAAGAGCACATGATTTTCATGAGTATCTACAAGCAGATCTGAAGAATGAGAAAGCTTTCTACCTTGGTGCAGTTGTACCATTTGGTGTTAAATTTACTAGTATGAAGGAATTCAGAAGAAGATAGGAGGATCTCCATCCCCCGAATCGAATAGACCAACTAAATGCATGCTTGAAAGAAAAACTAAAAAACCTAGATGGTATCGTTCAAGCATGTAGTCAGGCCATATCTAGAAGAGACAAACTATTCAAGAAGCTAACTGAGATAGATCTAGCTGGCAGCACCAATGAAGTCCAAGACCTGAAATTGATATTCAACTCATTGTTTTTAACCAAGCAAGCATTTGATGATCAAGTTCATATCTATAAAATACTGTCATTTGAAAATTTCTATGGCATTCTTGAATATGGTGAAGATGACATGAAAAACTAGCTAGTCAGTTATTCAATTAAAAACCAAGATATTCAAGAAGCATTTCACAACTTCTCTATTGATCTAAGGGACTTGGAAAGTGAATTCTTCAATATAAAAACCCGACATAAAATCAACGTGGCGCCCATGAGGAGCTACATCGAAGAGTGGCTCAAAAAGGTTGTCGACCAGATTACCAATGAAGGGGAAAGGATGCTTCACACGATTCTCATAATCGTTGATAAAAGCCATAAAAGGACATCAGCGAGCAAATGACAAGGCATGGGACACCATCATAGTAAGTTGATACTAATCACATTCTTTTGACTTTTTCGATGTCTTCATCCAGTTACTCTAACAACTCTTTAACTGAGGACTGACAATTTTCTCTTTCTTTTTGCCAGGTCTTGTTGTTTTCCATCACCGACTTTCTTCTTTCTACAAATTTCATTCTTGTACATCTTTGTTTTGTAGTCCGCGGGATCCCCAATCCTAGTCATTATGGAAAACACATTTATATTTCACAGAATATGTACCAAACTATATATTTTTTTACAAATTCCAAGACAACTATTTTGGGAAATATTCTCAAATGTATTTCGTAACCCAGTTTATCTGAATATAAATATTTGAGGTTGTTCTATGGTGATATTCAATGTTTGGTGTTGGTATTTGAATTTTGTATTTCTTTTTAAAATTAACTCATTTCCATGTACATGTTGCAGTCATGTTCATATTTAATATTGTGCATATATTGCAGCTTCCTATATTCCATAATATGTTTCCATATACAAAATGTTAAGTCATATATTTTTTCTCTATTGCTTATGGGTTTGAGCAAAATTTGCGAGCCCAAAACACCCTTCAAATTCGAACATGGTTTACATTTGGACCACAAATAATCTATTAAGATACATTAATATGAATACATTTCAAATAAATATAAACAAAATTTCTTTAAACTTGAACCTGACTTTCTCGAGCTCCTGGATTCGTCACGGCTTCCCTGGTTAGCGGATTGGCAGATCCTCATCTCCATCTATATCTTCACATCATGAGCCCGACCAGTCGTCGTCCCTTTCAACACTTAGCCAATTATTTCACCTCGTGGTCCTGACTTAGCGCTATCAAATTCTTATGCCCCGTGTTCCATGATATACATCTTGCGCCCAACATTTTCATGTTATACATTTTTCACCCAACACTTTTGTGATATACATTTTATGCCCAACACTTCCATGATATACATTTTTCACCCAATATTTTTTCTCTATTGCTTATGGGTTTGAGAAAAAATTGCAAGCCCAAAACACCCTTCAAATTCAAACATGGTTTACATTTGGACCACAAATAATCTATTAAGATACATTAATATGAATACATTTTAAATAAATATAAACAAAACCTCTCTTAACTTGAACCTGACTTTCTCGAGCTCCTGGATTGGTTGCGGGTTCCTCGGTTAGCAGATTGTCAAGTCCTCATCTCCATCTATATCTTCACATCATGAACCCGACCAACCGTCGTCCCTTTAAACACTTAGTCAATTATCTCACTGCGGGGTCCCGACTTAGCACTATCGAATTCTTATGCCCCGTGTTCCATGATATACATTTTTCACCCAACACTTCTGCAATACACATTTTGCACCCAACACTTCCGTGATTTACAATTCACTATACCCAGGTTCACAAAAGTTACAAATCATTTATCACTCTCTTCAATCCTTGCCTCATTCCCGCCCTTCTCAATGCACATTCATTATGCTTTTACTAGTGACAACTCAGCACACAGGTTCGCTTATTGGCATTAATAAGAAAAAAATGCATTCAACCGCAATTTACGGGAGTCCGACCTACCCCTGGGTTGGCGCTATTATCTTACCATGGGGGTCCTGACTTTGCGCTATCGAATTCTTATGCCTCGCGAGGTCCTGACTTAGCCACTTATCTTACCCAACACTTCAACCCTTAGCCAATTATCTCACCGCGGGGTCTCAACTTAGCGCCATCGAATTCTTATGCCACCTGTTCCATGATATACATCTTGCACACAACACTTATGTGATATACATTTTGCACCCAACACTTTCATGATTTATAATTCGACCCCGGACTCTTGGAACTCGCAAGCTTCACTATACCCGGGTTCACAAAAGTTTCAAAGAATTTATCGCTCTCTTCAATCCCCGCCACATTCCCACCCTTCCCAATTCACATTCATTATGCTTTTACTAGCGACAACTCAGCACACAAGTTCACTTGTTGGCATTAATAAGCAAAAAAATGCATTCAACCGCAATTTACGGGAGTCTGACCGATCGTCGTTGCTTTTCATACCTAGCTAATTCTATGGTTGTCGGTTCAAGGGTTGGTGCAACCGAACTCTCATTCCCCGTGTTCTGTGATATACATCTTGCACCCAAAACTTTTGTGATCTACAATTCCATACTTAGCCAACTTTATTGCCGCAACCTTCACTATACCCGGGTTCTCAAAAGTTTCAAACCATTTATCTCTATCTTCAATCCCTGCCACATTCTCGTTCTTCTCAATGCACATTCATTATGCTTTTACCAGCGACAACTCAACACACAGGTTCGCTTATTGGCATTAATAAGCAAAAAATGCATTAATGCACAACTCACCACACAAGTTCGAAAGGATTGGCAATGCAGATTAATTATGCTTTCATAACTGATTAATAAGTGAATACTCCGAGAACATCTCCTATTAAAACGCATTAAACCGTTATTTATGTCATATTATATTATTAGATATATTATTCATATGTTACGTTTCATATTACTTTATGGGAAGATTCCATTTCATACTAATTACTTTCTTCCTGTTATTTATTCCTGGG
>JZKD02S0538440.1:245145-257345 GCA_000966675.3 Picea glauca
TTTTAATGGTTTTAATCTACAGAATGAGATGCAAATGCTTTTCTTTTCATCCTTCCTTCTTCTTCCTTCATCTTGATGAGACATCACATGATTCTATGTCTATGTGGTTTGACTTAGAAACACTACAATATTCAGTCGAGTTGGTGGAAATCTAGTTTTCTTCCAAACCTTGACAAACGAGGAGAAACCTGGAATGAGTCTCCTCTACCTTCTCTATCGAAATAACTAGACCAACATAAATGAAATATTTTTTTAAAATTCAATAGAAAGATTTCTAATAATAGTGTCTAAAATTCAAAGAAGCAAACAAGGATAATTATACTTTCTAAATGTTATGTTTAAAATTCAAAGAAATATCCCATGTTATTGTTGCGTGGATGTGCAGAAGTATCTTTATCAAGGCACAATATCATTTTTTATTATGAAATATATATTATAATATACATATAACTTTGTAAAGTAAACAATGTTATATAGTATTTAATAAAAATTGGTGGCTAAATGCAACATGTCTCTATAAGTGTCATTTGTTGTTATTGACTTCACCAGGTGCAGTGCAAATTTCACTTTCCTCACCAAAGGCTTGTGTTCTAGGTAGTTCTGGGTAGGTGACTCGAACCCTATCCCCAAGACTGATACTACAATTTTGGTCAAGTACTGAAAGACGGCCTTGTGATCCTCCCACCAACATCTCTCAGGATTGGATAGGATGAGAACAATAGAGAGCTAGTAGGAAAAGAACAATGAATGGTCATAGAAAACCCTTTTGGGCATGAGAAGTGACTAGAGAGGCAAGGGTAGAATTATGGTCACCAGATAATTTATTGCCCGATAGATCAAAGTAATTTAGGTTGCTGAGAGGTGACAGGGACAAAGGTATTGAGGTAGTTATATGTTTTTCTGTAAGCTTAGCGACTGGATATTGGGTCCATGTATTGAAATCTCTTTTGGTATCTATCTGGACAGGTAGTTATTTTCCAAAGACAATTCTTCAAGACTTCTTATATTGTTGAGGTTTGATGGGATCCTTCCTAAGAGTTGATTCTTATATATGTAAAGAGTCTGAAAACTATTCAATTGGCCTAGTTCATTGGGAATACTTCCGGACAAAATATTGAGAGCTACGGAAAGAGATTGCAAGTTTTTCATCTGTCCAAGCTCAACCGATATATATCCAGAGAAACTATTATTTCCTATGTTGATATGGTGGCTAAGTCCCTAGTTCAAACACATGTATAATCCCAACGATAAATAAGCAAGGGTGACCAATGATAAATAATTTGAATCCACGGTGACGTGAAATGGGGAAGCAAGGTTGTATGATAGAACAAAAAAACTATATTTCTTTCGAACCATCTATTTGATTAAGTATATTGAATTGTGATTTTAAAAATAAACGTTGCATATCACCTTCAAACTGGACTCATAAAAAATCTGTAAACTCTATACTCACTGGAGTTTTTTAACGACACCTGGGCTCAACCACTATGAATCTATCATTTGGGACTTTTCTCTCTTTGTATGTACTTTGAAAGATAAAGGAAAACACATAATTTATTTCAATTTATTTTCCTATTTTTGATTCTACACGGTTATAACAGTTAACTACCAATTATAAAGTTAACTTGAATTCTCTACATAGAAGTATTCAGGTAAATGGTATAGTTCTAGTGACATGGTTATTATTGAGCAAAAGCTCCTCCAAGGTCGTAAGCTGTTGTAAATCTTGGGAAATGGATCCAATGGGTTCATTGTAGCACAAGAAGAGGGTTTTTAAAGTATCCAGTCCTCCTAATTCAATGGGGATTATTCTAGAGAGTTGATTGGACTCCAGGTTGAGAGTTTGCAAGCTCTTCAACCACCCGAACTCGATGAGAATGGGCCCACTTAGGTTATTCACATCCAAAAACAAGCTCTCCAAATGGTTCAACTACCCTAACTCTTTGGGAATACTTCTAGACAACTGATTCGAGGGTGCCCAAAATGTATTAATATTATTTAACCATCTAAACTCCCTTGGAATGCTTCAGGTGATATTAATCATAGACATGTAAATATATTTCAAGGAGCTCATATTCCCCAACTCTTCAGGCATGCTACCGCTAATGTTTTTTATGCACACTCTATAAAATATTCCAAACTAGTAAGCTCACCCAACTCTAGAAACTATTGTATTTTTAAATTCCTAAAATTTCGAGTCTTTTTTGAGAGCACTCAAGCTTACCAAAAATAAAAATAAAAACAAATGTAACAAAGAGAATGAATTAGATAGAGTAGAGGGTAAATATAATTATGATAATTGGATTTATGATACCTATGATGGAATTTGGAAGTATCTCACTCGATTTCTATGCCTTTTTGAAAAATACATGGAATAACACCTCCATTGAATACATTTATGGAATACTCCACCTCAGTTACAAAATTCATTCGGGTTCTCACCCCTCTGTTGACGATAAAAATCGCAACGAGGATTTCACCCGCAAAGTATTGCTAAAGCCTATTATTTAAACTATGCTAATGATATATAATACTAGTAGGTGGGACCCCCTTGTAGACTAGAGACTCAGAGATAGTCTTATCACACATTTTGCGTTGTTGTTTCAATGTTTCTTATAGGGTTCTATATGATTGACGATGCAGTCTTGGTTTTGTTTGCGACATAATGGCAGATGGATAATTCATTTTATGTGTTGATTTTGTTATTCTAAGCTCTAAATTCCATGTTATGAGTGGATTATATTTACTGTTGCTACATTTTATATTGTTTCCATGATTCATTACCTGTCACACCTACACAAGACATGTGTTAGTAACAACAAGAAGCAAGAGCAATGGAAAGAGACTTATGAAAAAAATCCAAGAAAGGGAACTATACTATACTATGCTATACTATGTGCAAATGAAATAAAAAGGAATTAGTGTTATTCCTAACAAGCAATGGTTAGTGGATATACGAATTATATTGAGTTATATTGGGTGCAATTGAGATATGTTATGGTATGGTTTTGGAAATGGTTAATATGGATTGGGGTGGCGCAATTGGCAAGCAATATGTGCAAGTTTTGATGCATAGAATCAATGGCATGGGATTAATGGTATGGTTTTGGCTGGATGTTGTGTACTACGAAATTTAATAGAGTGGAGGATGGAAGCGACGTGTAGTAAATTCACGTCACTCCATACTTATCCCACTGGGCCGTCACCCTAGCATGGTTATTGTTCATTTGGTTTTATTGTGGTTAAGCTCTGAGATTCAGGCTGGAAGGAACTGCTCGACCAACTCACATTTTTAAATCCATTAGTTACAAGTATGGTTCTTTTCTCCCATCCATGAACTTCGCTTTGTGTATGAAACGAACGATGGCTTGGTAATGTGTTGATTTGTGTTTTCCTAATATTGGCAACTATGTAAATGTGTGGGTGTTTTTTTCTGGAATGAATGTGTGGCTATCTGTTTGCAAATGGAAAAATTGATGGTTGAAGTTGTGATTTCATTGGTTGTTCTGTGTGGTGGAAACTATGATGGTTCTATGTTGTTTTAAGTAGTTATGGGTATTTTGTTGGAGGGTTTCTCTATGTTAAGCCTTGTTGGCGGCCTCCTCACAGTTATGGTAACCATATCCGTTTGTATTCGGTTGCTATGGGGTTGTTGTGTATGTTTCGAACTACCTTTTGGTCACTGTGTATCCTCTAGAGCCATGTTCGTGGGTTTTTCACCTGGTCGTGGGCTTATTTTGTGGTATTGGCATCAACACAATTGGTTATGGGATGGCCATTATGCCAAGAAGCATGCTTTATGGTTGTTGGTAAACCCTGGGGTCTACATTTCCATTTGCATGGTTAAAATTGGTTCATCTTTTGAAAAAGCGCGAGGGTTCTGCCTTTGCATGTTCTTGGTATTGGTTATTGTCTAGTGATCAATCTGTGCTCCTCTGCATCATTGCCTACCCTAACTGGTGTTGAACTGTCACACTATTTTACAAGCTAAGAGTTATAAAATCTTGTGGTTCCACCGTGCTTGTTTCGAAGGTTTCCCACCTACTGTTGATATGGTCGACCTCCAGTCTCCCCGTGTTTTGGTGACCGATCAAACCCTTGATTTTTTTTTATGTTCATGGTTACAGAGCCTGATTTTGATAAACTCAACCAGTCGCACTCTTGTCAGGTGTCTTGTTGACTATCATAAGTTGGTTGAGTGGTTTTGACAGTGGCTTTGATTATTGTCTTGTCTCTGTTTTATCGGGTTGTTGGAAAGTTGTCATTGGAAATGAGAATTGGTATACAGTCGATGTCTCCTTTTGTTGCGAAAGTTCATTCAATAACCCAACTCGTTTTTTTTGTTTTATTAAATTGGTTGATTGGGAATAAACAGTAATGTGTAGTCACAGGGATTCCTCTTTTCCTTATGCATTGGTATGTGTGTTCCTATAGCATGGTATCAATTGAATTTGGTGGTTGTTGTGTGTTTAATTTGTCCCGATCGGGATCATTACAAATTGGAAAATTGATGATTCTGACTTGGTTGTTCACTGTGTATGGTTTATGGAGACATCGTGCATTATTTTGTTTTATTGCACCATCAATGATGAAGCATGGGGTTTTTGTAGTATGGTTTCATTGCAAATTTAGTTCTTAATATTGTCAAAAGAATGGAATCGGGCATGTTTTAAAAGAGTCTGTTCAACTCAGGAAAGACCTGTGTCTATGTTTGATTTGGGGATTTACGCATTATGGGCATTAGTTGATATTATATAGAGATATATGTTGAACAAAGATGAAATAATATGACTATGTGTTCCTGTGGAGTTTGTTTTAAATAAAAAGAGAAGTAAATGAAAAGAAACAAGAAATCTATTAACAGGAAGGTTGAAAGGCATAGCGATTCTGAGTATGATGATACACTATGTTAATAAAAAAAATTAGAAGATGTAAATGTGGGACAGTGGACAAGTTTTAACACATAGTAATTGTTTAATTGGTCACATTAATGGTTTAATTTGTCACAGTAATGGTTTAATTGGTGTTGGATCATTTGTATCGGATACAAAACTATTTTTATGGATTACTTAATTGGTTTTTCGAACAGTGTCCATTCTTTTCCCTAACATTATTTCACTTTTTGCACATTACAACTCCGCTCGCCTTCCCATATTCACTATCCACTCCCTGTTCTTAAAATTTAATTATAGTTAAGATAAATTATGTATTATGACAGTTAAAGAGATCGCACGAGGATAAATTACAGTGATATATTCTTTTGGTTTACGATAAAGTTGATTGTTTGATGTCTGTGAGCAGTAATCATGATCTATTCCCCCTCATTTTAACATTTTTTGCTAAATACAATCCCTCGCATATCCCAGAACCCTTGTTCACCCCCTTCTCATTGAAAAACATTAAACAATTTGTATGGTTTGGATTGCATGAGTCTAATATGTTGTTGAGCTAAATTTTGTTTCATATTTAAAAGAGTTGTCATGTATGGTTGTTGAAGAAACTATTTGCTAATCAATAATGCATAGAGGAATGAGATTTTTCAGCAGAGGTAGCCATGGTCAGGGTAACCGAGGAAGAGGAAATTGGAACAGGGGCCCTAGAAGGCCAAGGTTCTCTATACACTTTGATGCAGACTCGCAAGAGTTAGGTGAGCTATTTCAAGCTGGATTTTTTAACTAGATTCGGAAAGGAGTGGTCCAACCTAGGCCTGAAAGGCCTCCCTTCCAAGATCCATAGGTCCCTAGTATCCCAGTTCCCCCTCATGTTTCACTATAACCTAAAATCCTTGAAAACGACAGACGGTAAGAGATTTTCCACCCGAAAGTCTCCCAAGATCGTGGTTGGCCTAACTTGTCTCTACCTGCTCCCCCACCTGTTAATCAAATTCTCCAAGTTACCCCTGTCCACTCACCAGTACAGTCTTCCCATGCGAGAAAAAGGTTAAAATACGAGGCCCACCATGCTCCTGACAAAGGAAAAGTCATTGTTGCCCCCTCCTCACCCTCAAATGACTCTGCCAAATCCGTATCCTCCCGTATGCATTTGAGAGATGATTGATCTCACGTGATCAGTGCGATTAGGCCTAAAGGCTCCACACAGCCTAAGGAAAATTCAGAAAGATCAAAGGGTGACAACAACAACAAGGGAAAGATTTCCTCCCAAAGTGGCAAATATGGATTTTAAGTGTTTTTGTTTATTGATTGTTGAGAACAGTTGACTTCTCAAATTTTGGACAACACACTACTTTTTGGATATATGGTAATATATTTTGGAAATAATTTCAATTATCATTGATACAAATTTTCAAAATATGAATGTGATGATGGGAGTCACAAGGAGGGATGTTTTTTTTTATTAACTAGTTGTGTTATGATTGTTAAAGAACTAAAGGGAGTCACAAGGAGTCCCACCTACTAGTTATTATTTATTTAAAACCCTTATTATGATTTTATTACTTTTCCCCCTTAACTAAAAATTTGGTTGAGTTTTAGTTAACTTAACTRAAGAAGTAGTTCAACTACTTCAACTAATTCAAACTGSTTAAAGGCAAAAGGAAAAGGAGGGACAAGAGGAGAATAGAAGGAGAAGCATACTAAGGTCTACTCTTTGAGTTTTTGTTGAGATAATTCAGTTTTCATTCATTATTTAATTCATTGGAARCCTAATTCTCTTTTATGATAGYAGGGTCCTATTGTAGACAACAAGATTCAGGTTTGAATTACATCATGCAGACACTTGTTTTTCATAGGTGTTGATCTATCTTTGATAGTCTGTGTAGACTTGTATGTTTGTGAATTAAATTTCATGGCTGACAAAGGCTATTGTGCAGAGTCGAGTGGGAAGCAATCTGTGGAAAGTTGATCCATCTTTTAAAGTTTGGTTTTTTACTTTGTCAGAAGTCCTTTTGTATGATTCATCGGGGACATCTAAGTTTGACTTAGGTCCAAAACTTCCTCAGGGAATTTTGTAAAGAGAACGATTATTTTGATGAATTGGAATGAAATAAATGATTGCTTTATGTCTCATCTGTTTTGATTATTGACTTGGTGTCTTTACTTTTGTCTCTATATTTATTTCAGCATCTGTTATATTCAGAAAATTACATAAATAATGAATTTTTCAGCAATCTTTCATTTATAAAAAAAAAAAATAGCCTAAGAACTTGTAATCAATACTTGTGAATTAGGATACAAATTTTGATGGCTATAAACATAGGGTGATATTCCCGTCTATCTTTATTTAGCCAAGCAAGGTCTGAAAATGCTTGAGTAAGATCATTTCATATATTTTCCTCAACATTTATTTGGCGAGCATACTGGGGAGATCTTCAATATCTCTCTGGTTGATTTTTATGCTTGATTATCATCGACTACATCTATTTTTATAATATTGATTCTTTGATTGTTTTGTTTTTTAATGACTGTACATGTTGCAAGGAAGCCTAATATTGAGCTCGGTCTTCAAGATCATACCAACATTGCTTTGAATTTTTTTAACACCATTTTAGACACTGCTAATACTCGGGATGAGCTTAATCATTCATGGGAAGAAATTGAATGAGACATCAATGTCCAAGAACGTTGGGAAGCTAGACGTAGACAACCTAGAAATCGGCAGTAACCTTCTTGTCCTTCATCTTTGACCTTCTTTTCATGTCCTTAGACCCTCGTGTTTCTAGGAGGAGAAGAGGCTTATCACCTGAAATCAATCCTATTGTTGAAATGGGAATAAGGAACGTTGTGCTATCTACCCAAAAAAATTCTCTAAGGAGAACCTTGTCTGATTCATACAGTTCATATTTCTCTCCCTCACCTATCATCCACAAGATGGCATCTAGTGGTGGCTCTGGTGGCACTGGAAGTGCTTCCTCCTCTCATTCTTCAGCTTTGTTAATGATTGGTAGCTTATATATCCACCATTTCCCTATCCAATCTACCACAAACCCCACCAAAGTCATTAAAAAGTATGGGATTTTTAATTTGAAGAAGACGTTACAACCACACCGTGGCATGTTTCCTCTCCTCTTAACCTAGCACCTATTACTCGTCCACTTCCTAAATTCAAAGAGAATCTTCCTAGGTTTTTAGAAAATAACATTGTCACTACAAATGAACACCTAGTGGCATTTTCTAATGCCTTTCACAACATAGGATCCAATGACAACGATACTTGCATGTGCTTATTTGTCAATTCCTTGGAAGGAAAGGTTGTGGCCGATTTCTTTGACCTTCCTCCTAAGATTTTGTCTACTTGGGAGGAGTTAGTCTATTGGTTCAAATCCATCTATGGACAATCTAAAATCCCAGCTAAGAAGTTATGGGAGTACAATAACATTGCTTATAAAGATGGTGAAACCATCAAGTCCTTCAACTTGTGTTTCACTAAGCTATGCAATCAAATCCTTGAACTCATTCGACCTCAGAAACAAGCCACTTTCATGCATCATTATAATGAATTACCTTCCCCCTATCATCATAGGATTGAGGAAAAATCCATTGATAACCTCGGTTCCGCTCTGCATTCGTGTTTGGAGTATGAAGAACAACTCGAAAGAACGGGTCTTCCTCAGGGAGAATCAGTTAAACAAACATACATGTCCTCCCTCTTACAGTTAGTACAAGATATGAATAATCTAATGATAGGGTAGCAATGAAAGGGAAATATCTCCCCTCTCACCCCTAGAGCTTCATCCTCTTCTGCACCCCCCTTTAGAGTTCCAATTGAAAATATTTTTTAGCCTAAAGCTATCATGCCTTGAAGTTGGTGTAACTTTTGCAAGGAGCACCACGAGGAAACCACATGTGAGGTAAGGAAGAGCACCAGAGATAATATCTTTGGTAAAAGACCAGAAACTACCATCGTAGTCCTAGATTTTGTAGATACAGAAGATGTCATGATCATCAATACTAGGAGAAAATCCTACACTCCCAAAGGAAAATATGATCCTCCCCACAATTCTTCTAGCCCGAGCTCATCCTCACCAAATGCTACTATTCAGGTTCCTAAGGTTCCTGACAGTCAAGGAATTACCTCCCCTCTCCCCACTTCCAAATACAATATTTTGAATCAGTTGGCCAACATCAAAGCAGATGCAACCCTTATGGACATGGTTGTTATCCCTAAACAACAGAGGAATATAAAACAATTCATGGAAGGAAAATCTTTCGTTGTAGCCAACCTCTCTGAAGAAGTAAATGAATATGATTCATTTGTAAATAAAGTAGGTGTACATAACTTTAGATACCCTGTAAAAAGTCCCCCTTTTTATATTTCTATAAAGATTATGGATAATATTTCCCATTGTTTCCTCAATGATGGCGGTACAGGCCCAAGTGTATTGTCAAATATTATTATGGAAGAGATAGGATTGTCTTGTACAAATGAAAATGCCAGAAGCATGCTCTCTTATAATAGTCTACAACAAACGAACATAGGTGAGATTAAATATGTGACCTTAGTTTTGTGTGCATACCTTGAAATAAGGATAACCCTTAGTATTCAGGTAATTGATATGCCAGTAAGCAATTACTCAATCATATTAGGAAGAGATTGGAAAGATTTTACGGGTGGATACCTCTCACTCGACTTGACACACTTATCCATTCCTCGGAATGGTAAAAATATTATAGTCCTTAGAGAGGGAAGGATTTCACCTTACATAGAGAGTGTCCCACAACCTAATGTGAACTATATCAAAGAGGACCTAGGGGTGTATTCCATCTTTGTCGAGGAGGATAACATTCCTTTGTAACAAATCGACTTAGATGATGATATGTGGCACATGCACTTTGATGGTTCATGCTCGAGTGAAGGTAACGGAGCTGGCATAATCTTGTACTCTCCTGTGGGGAAAATTGATAACTTTTCTTACAGGTTGGAGTTTGTTTTCACAAACAATGTCATTGAATTAGAAGATTTATTATTAGGCATTGAAAATGCCTATAATCTAGGTTGTGGCACCTTATAGTTTTTGGAGATTTCAAGCTTGTTGTGAACCTTGTACATAAGATATACTCTCCTAGCAAGAAGTTGATGAAACGATACACCCAAACTGTTTGGGCACTTATCTCGAACCTATTATCTTTTAGCATTACTCATGTTAAGAGGGAATTGAATTCAATGGTTGATTGGTTAGTTGTTTTTGCAACCTCTCCTAATTGACAACTTCTTCCACACAGACTTGATTGTACTTTTCAATCTCTATATCATCCACATCCCTAACAATAGAGAATCCTGGTAGGTTTTCCCTAATGATGAGATCATCTATGCTTTCATTCAAAATGAATCTTATAATCCCAAGGAAATTATATCCATAGAAGATAACAAGATTCCTAAAGGCTTGAATCCTCTAGAGATTTCATTTTCATCGAGTGATGTAGGCAATAAAGAGAAACATAAATAAGAGGAGTCGAAAAGGAAGGTGGGTGAAACCATCTCCTTGAACATTGGGACACCCAAGTCTCCAAAGAATGTTAAAATAGGTGACCAATGTTCTGATGAAGAGAAAATGAAGTTTTCCAAGTTGCTTGGTGATATTCAAAATGTTTTTGCTTGGTCTTATGAGGATCTCCGTGCTTTTTATCTTTCCCTTATACATCATGCCACTCCCATCAAGGAAGGAATAAAATCAGTTAGGCAAAAACAAAGAACTATCAACCCTGCACTGGAAGCAACTATTCAAAAGGAGTTGGAAAAAATATTGAAAGTTGGAATCATCTTTCCGGTCAAATATTTTGAATGGGTTTCCAATTTGGTTCTTGTATGGAAAAAAATCGGTCATATCAGATTATGCGTTGACTTTCGTGCATTAAAACAGGCTAGTATAAAATATCACTTTCCTCTCCCTAACATGGAGATGATTTTGCAGCAAGTTGCAGGGTCACAGATGATGCCCTTACTTGATGGTTTTCCGGTTACAATCAAATCAAGGTAAAAGGGGGAGATAAATACAAAACCACATTTATTACTCATTTGGATACCTTGACTTACAAATGTATTCCTTCTATCTTATTTGATGCGAGGACCACTTTTAAAATACGTATACAAATAAATTTCAACGATTTGATTGGTAAGATTATTCCTGTCTATCTTGATGATCTAATCGTGTACTTTAAAGGGCTATCAATTGTCTCAAAGTTTCAAAAACTATTGTTGAGTCCTTTCAAGATCACTTGTGTCCTAGGTCCTAACTCTTACATTATAAAATATTTACAGGAGCGATTGTTTTCCTACATCACTAACGGTTCTCACTTACAACACTACGTGGAACCAACTTGAAGGGTTTTAACATTGTTTGGATTTTCTGTATATTAGTAGTCTAGTTTTGTTTTCATTTTCACCACTACTTTTCAATTCTTCTTTTACCATAGTTTAAATTCTTCTTTCCTTTTAATAGCTTCCTGCTTCTTTTTCACTTCTGCCATTTTATTTCCACGGTTTAAATTTTGCAGTCCCATTTCTGTCATGAATTTTATTGCTTTCCATCTTTTAGTTTAATTTTGGTCAAGAATAAGATGTTGGATCAGTTCTGCCACAGTGACACTCCTGCAAGGTATTGTTAGTCAGTAACAATCAATCTTACACAATTGTTACGATGTTCCCCCTGAAATCATAATTGAATTTGTTATCTACCTACATTGTTGTCTTATAAATAAATTGGTTATCTCTCGCTTATGCTTTCCATTTCTTCATCCATTGAGAATTAAAAGAGAAATTCCATAATTTTTTTCTTCCTCCTTGAAGTCAAGAGCAAATTTTGGTTCAATGATTATGCATACAGGGATAAACCCCCTCATACTCAACATTTTTCATGAGTTATTCCCAAATTCCCGGTCATTTTTCCATTAAATCCACTCACTTCACCCTGTTTCATAATCATTTTGGTTATACCTTCTTGATCTGTTGTTCTTGGTCTGCAAGACCATACAGTCTGAGTTCTTAATCTGTTGGAAAAATATTTCCCTGTGGAGTTTCTAGTTTGTTGACGATAAAAATCGCAACGAGGATTTCTCTCGCAAAGTATTGCTAAAGCCTATTATCTAAACTATGCTAATGATATATAATACTAGTAGGTGGGAACCCCTTGTAGACTGGAGGCTCATAGATAGTCTTATCACACATTTTACGTTGTTGTTTTGATGTTGCTTACAGGGTTCTATATGATTGATGATGCAGTCTTGGTTTTGTTTGCGACATAATGG
>JZKD02S0538463.1:0-16555 GCA_000966675.3 Picea glauca
AGCTTATCTCTAAGAAGAGATGTGATGGCTACGCTAATTCACAAAAATATGATCATCACAATGAGCCTCCAAAGGCATTTTTAACATAAAGAAAATCCAAAACCCTAACCCTGGAAGATGAAAAGCCAACAGTTTCGTGGACCTCGTTTTGGGTAGTTTGGTGTATCAAGTTCCCGAGGGTGTAAATTTGGCATACAATCTTTGTTTGGGGTGCACGATAGCTCATTGGAAAGGTATCGACGAGGATATTCATTTTGGGGGCTCAATGAGAGCCAT
The DNA here is from genome assembly GCA_000966675.3 of Picea glauca. Taxonomy (NCBI): domain Eukaryota; kingdom Viridiplantae; phylum Streptophyta; class Pinopsida; order Pinales; family Pinaceae; genus Picea; species Picea glauca. Next base: position 277 of record JZKD02S0538463.1, read on the forward strand.
TAGTTCTCCTTGAGATGCCTGATAGCGAATTTTTTTTTGTTTAGGCCCTCAAAATGGTCCCAGAAGTTTAGGAACCGAAAAACTACTAAAAATAGTAAATTGCCAAAAGATTATTTTAAGCCAGTTGGAATAGGTGGGTGGCCACCGATATCCACCTGGATCACCCATTTATTTATCTTAGAGTTTGTTTGGATTTTGTCATTACATTTTTTCATATTCTGCTTTGTTTTGTACCCAAAATTTGTAGAGTTTGGATGTTATTGAAGCCCATTCATCGAGTGTTTTCATATGTTTTATCTTCGTGCAATTTGTTGGGTTTTTTTGTCATTACTCTTTTTTCTAGGTTCACGCATTTAGGCATTGTTGAACTTTCTTTCTACCTGTGGAGAGAATGAAATTGTCTTTTATTGGCAACATTTGAGCCATTTAATTCATGGTTACACATAGGTTGTTGCAAAAATGTGATAGCATGCTTTCTTATGGATCATTTGATTATTCTTATTGTTTTTGGCTTGAGACTTATTTAGGTGTCTACTTTCTTCAAGATCATTGATCTCTTTAACTACTTACGGCTTAACAGATTTTATGTCTTCTTTGTCTTCATTTGCCTTTTTGTCTTTTTTTTGAAGATATGATTTACTTGGCTTCATGCCTAATTCTTGAATATTTACATTTTCTTAGCCTACTTATATCCATTTTGAAATTAATTTTATTGCTTAGGCTTCTCATGGCCCATTGGAGTTTTCATTAATATCGTGTACATATGTTCAACTGTAAAACTTGATAGATTCCATAATAAGTTTGCGAGATGCATCAACAAAATGTTATTCAAAGAGTTGAGAGAAAAATCCCACATTTTTCATGATCATTCATACAAATCAAAGAAAATTTGAAATAAATACTTCAATTGTTGTTGATTTGATGTTGGTGTTGTTGTGGTTGTAGAAAATTTCACTTGTTATCATTGAAGTAAGTCTCATAGATTAGCTAGGATATCATTTTTCTTTTTCTTTTTCCAAGGAAAACATCAAGGAAAAACCTAAGGGATGCTTCCCCACATTCGTGGATGTCATCCTTAGTAAACTTGTTTATGTAGGCTAGTGCACCTTACCCCAGTGGGATTTGAACTGAGAACTTGCCAACATGAAACTAGCTAAATGCTAAGCAACATTAGCAACAAATGGTTGAGCTATCAATTGGGTCTACCACGAGTGGTTGTGGGATGGAGTGTTATCCTCCCCGCCCAAGATCTATTCTCACAAGTGGCATGTTGAGCTCATAGTAAGTATATTGTTATAATGTCTTTGAGCCCTGTTGTTGAACTAGCTTTGTGCCCTGAAGAATCTAGAGTTTACCCTGGGTGTCATCCTCATATTAAAGAGAAGTGCCTAGGGGTTTTCCTTGAAATATATTAGCTGGGGAAAAAATTCATTAAATTAACCCCTTAAACTTATCATGTAGGGGGGTACTCTACTTGTACTCGAGTATAGAGGAGGCACTCTCAATTCAAAATTTGAGAAATCCTCGTGTTAGTGTTTTTATGATGATATGAATACAGAGGATAAATCTCTGAATGTATGTAGGGGCCTAGAAGTTAGTATAAGCTTCAGGGTGCGTTGTAATGATTTTTAACTTTTGGAGGAAGACTGTAATAAGTAGATTTATCATCCTTTTTGTTGATATATGAACAAGTAGTCATGATCAGTAACTGAGGTCTAGAAGGAAGACTCAATGTATATTTGATTTCTATCTCGGAAATATCAATATTAATATTTTTTTCTATGAAAAAAAAGGTCACATGAGTTAAGATCAATGAAGTAGTTAACACTTATTCCATGGATTTTTTGTCCATTGTACTTCAAGTCCTCCAATAAATTTAGGGTTGTTAGATGAACATTGTTATAGTAGAAAAACTAAGATGGCCTATGTTTCTAAAAGATTATATTTTCTTGGATAGTTTTGTTCATCATGTCCAATTTTGGCACCATTATGTATTATATATACTCTTGTATAACACTAGAGAATGATTGTGTATTTATAGTTGAAAATTCATGCACTATAAAATGATTGTGTATTTATGCTTGAAAAATCATCTATTGTTACATTTTTTTTTGTATTTTTCTCTTTTGTTTTACATTTTTGTAGTTTGTAGAGCTCCAATACCATTGAAACTCATTAATGGAATGTCCCATTTATTTATCTTCTTCGAGTTTGTTGGGATTTTGTCATTATAATTTTTCATATTTTGCTTTGTTTCGTACCCAAAATTTGTAGAGTTTGGATGTTATTGAAGCCCATTCATCGAGTGCTTCCATATGTTTTATCTTCTTGCAATTTGTTGGGTTTTTTTGTCATTACTTTTTTTTCTAGGTTCACACATTTATGCAGTGTTGAACTTTCTTTCTACATGTGGAGCAAATGGAATTGTCTTTTATTGGCAGTTTTTGAGCCACTTAATCCATGGTTACACATAGGTTGTTGCAAAAATGTTATAGCACACTTTCTTATGGATTATTTGAATCTTCTTATTGTTTTTGGCTTGAGACTTATTTAGATGTATACTTTCTTCGAGATCATTGAGCTCTTTAACTACTTGTGGCTTAACAAAATTTATGTATGCTTTGTCTTCATGTAGCCTTTTGGCTTTTTGTGAAGATATGATTTACTTGGCTTCATGCCTAATTCTTGATTATTTACATTTTCTTGGCTTATTTATATCTAATTTGAAATTAATTTTATTGCTTAGGCTTCTCATGGCCCATTGGAGTTTTCATCAATATCGTGTATATCCGTTCAATCCCTAAAACTTGAAAGATTCCATGAAAAGTTTACGAGAGGCATTGGCAAAATGTTATTCAAAGAGTTGAGAGAAAAATCCCACATTTTTCATGATCATTCAATAAACTCAAAGAAAATTTGAAATAAATGCTTTGGTAACTATTGATTTGATGTTGTTGTTATCATGGTTGTACAAAATTTTGCTCGTTATCATTGAAGTAAATCTCATACAATAGCGAGGAGATCATTTTTCTTTTTATTTTTCCAAGGAAAACATCAAGGGAAAACCCAAGGGATGCTTCCCCACATTAGTGGATATCATACTTAGTAAACTTGTTTATGCAGGCTAGTGCACCTTACCCAATGGGATTTAAACTAAGAACTTGCCAACACAAAACTATCCTAATGCTCAACAACATTGGCAACAAATGGTTGAGCTATCAATTGGGTGTATCTCGAGTGGTTGTGGGATGGAGTGTTATCCTCCCCACCCAATCTCTATTCCCATAAGTGGCATGTTGAGCTCATAATGAGTATATTGTTATAATGCCTTTGAGCCCTATTGTTGACCTAGCCTTGTGCCATGAAGAATCCAAAGTTTACCCTGGTTACCATCCTTAGAATAAAGGGAAGTGCTCGGGGGTTTTCCTCGAAATATATTACTTGGGAAAACAAATCATTAAACTAACCCCTTAAACTTAAAAACTATTTTATTTACTTCTGATATGGTTTTGAATTATTCAATTTACATGATTTTTTTGTGTGTTTGTAAGTAAGAAGATCTATTCTATTGCAATAATAATATAATGTACATATATGACATCATGAGCAGAGAGGCTACTACCATTCTATTTTGTGCCAAGAGTTCAAAAAGATAGAAAGTATGTTGGCATACCCATAGGGAATCTGGGCTAGATTAAAAAATAGAGTAATTATAAAACATATAGTGTTAAAAAAGAAACTGAATGACATCCTCCAAAAAGACTTAGACTTGACATAACTAGATAACATTTTGATACATCCCAAGAGTTAATGAAAAAAAAACTGAAGACAACAAACGCAGACACCATGACATAGGAACTTGGGCATGAGACCGAATATTTCCAACACCAGCTCCCTTGGCAAAGTGAATCTGAATAGGGGTATCCTTCAAGGATCCCTCCTAATCTAACTAAATGACGCATCCATTCTTCTTGACCAACCATTAACATAGGGAGAGTAGCGAATGATTCTGTTTCTCCAGAGCATCAACGTCAGCATCAGAATTTGCTTCAAATTTGCAGATAACAAATTTTCCCTTACGCGAGGCGTGCAGAGCTATGGAGGCAGACAAAGGAACCAAGACCCAATTTCCAGAACTATCCAAGACAAACCCCCTTCCAGACATGAGTATGCCAAAATGATACATAATTACCAGTCTTGTAGTAGGCTTTAAGAGTTGGCCTTCAGAGAGTTGAGAGATGAATTCTCAAGACAACCATCGACCATGTGAAGTTCATTACCGTAGATGGAAGCATGATTTTCGCCAGTACCAATTGCATCATTTGAATAAGTTGTAATCGCCTACGACACTGTCACCTGTGAGGGGTCGTCCTTGCCATTATATCGTACCATCGAGCATGTACATGAAGTGTCATGGTTAAGCCTGCATGTGACCAACTACATGTCCTGGAGGCCTTGCACATGTGTGAACTAACTTGCTAACCCTTCAGACACCCGATCCGAGGAGTTGTAGTATGCTTGGGCAAGGTTCTTACAACTAAGATTTAGAGATTGTTCAAGAAGGTTAAGCCAACCATAATCTACCTTGATGTTGGGACTAGAAGCACCCTCATTAGCTAGACAATCAACGACCTTATTGACTTCCCTCTTAACATGTGAGGGAATGAGGGCCAAAATGTCTTGAATAGAATATTGAATCTTTTTCTAATATTTCTTCTAAGCACCAATTACAAGAAACTTTACTTGGAGAGGAGCCATTCTGGATTCTAATGATAATGTTGAAAATAAGTTGAGAGTCCCCTTTCGGTAATAATTTTGGAGTAATTGTGCATTTTGGTGACCTTTAGACCATAGAGAAGAGCCCATAGCTCAACTGCATGGTTAGAGTTGATGCCCATATTACCTAAATAAATCTTGAGAATTTGACCCTTCAAGTCTCGAAAGATCCCACCATAGCTTGTTGGGTCAGGGTTGCCCTTCAAAGCTCCTCAAAATTGAGCTTGACAAAATCTTGTGGGGGAGGAGTCCAAGATATGGGTGGGGAAGTTTTAGGAGGAATCGTAATTAGGACCTTGATAGACGAAGAAGGGTTGAAATCCCAATTGGAGAGAATGATTTGTTTTCTATTATTGCATTTGAGGTCTTCCTCGATCCTTTGTGAAGATATGATCATTTCCAAGATATTCTTCTGAATTCTTATCCAATTCAATGGGGGGATAGTTGTTCCTCATTTTTTAAGATACTTCGGTTCCTCTCCTTCTAGGTTTTCCAGAGGACAAATCTTGGGAAAAGTTGTCATATTCAATTAACAAATGGACTCTAAAAGGATTGCAGATGCCACAAAGAGAGGGTGAACTTGACACTATATCTTTTGTGATCAGTTTGTCGGAAGAGAGTGGCTCCCTAGTCTAAATATTCCTTTGCCTGCTTGCACATGATATAGAGGCCTAGGCCTTCAAAACATTTATGAAGCAATTGGTCCTGAGTTAAGATTTTCCCATGATTTGTTAACCAAAGAAAGGTAGCAACTTTTGGCCATAAGTTGGTTTTCCATATTTTAACCCAGATATTATCCATGGGAACTTATGCATGCATGGATTCCAAACTGTAGGCTTCCTCAATATTTCAATTTCCTCCTGGGTTGAATCCCCATTGGAGTTTGTCTAAGCTAGTCAAATATTTAATATGGAGGTTGAGAAGTTTTGATTTTAAAGTAGAGTACTTGGATCTGTCTTGAAGGGGAAGATTATATGGGTTGATTGACCAAGTCCACTAGTCTGAATTTGTAGAGTGAGTATTCCAATAGTGGTGGGCATTTCTTCCATGACGTTCCTTGAGGACATTTCTGAGGGCTATATAGTTGGGGTTATCCTGAAGCTGTGGGGGCTGTTTCCAAGAATATTCCTAGAAAAGGGAAGATTTCCCATCACGAATTTCTCAAAAATTGTGTTTCTGAATGAGAGATTTGTTTTCCATGCTATATTCTAGATGAGGGATCCAGGCCAGTCCCCATCCATTTGTATTAGATCCAGGAAACATATATCATTAGCATATTTGATTTTCCATAACACACACCATAGCTCCCCTCTTCCCATGAGCCAGTGACACCAATTCTTAGCCCCTAAAACAACATCGAGAAGCTCAGGGTGTCTCAACCCTAACCCACCTTTCAATTTGGGTAGACAGAGGGAATCATAAGCTACCAAGGCCCATTTTCGAGCTACTTTGGCTACCTGCCAAACAAAATTTCTCTAAATATTTTTCATGGCTTTAAGAATACATTTAGGAGCAGCAAGAGTTGAGAAGAGATAAAGAGGAACAACCTAGAGAATGGATTTAAGAAGGATAAGATGAAAAACAATGTTTGGGGTCCAGTTGGAAAGATTTTTACCCAGTTTGGAGAGGAGATCCTTCCAAGAGGCGTTATGAACCATGAAATCTAGGAGGGATCCTAGATATTTGAATGGAAGGGAACTCTGAGAAAAGCCCGTGATACGAGAAATATGGAACTGAACAACTAGGGGGGTATTGAAGAAGAAGATTTAAGATCTTAGATGGTTAATGGAGACACCATAATCATCCATGAAGTCATCAAGAATTTTTTTGAAAGATCTAACCTCATGAGTAGTGGGAACTCCCATTAACATGGTATCATCAACGAGTTGATTGTGAGATATTGGAAGATTGAAAGCATGGAGGTTGAGACCTTCAAGATGATGAGAATGAACATCAACTTTAAGACTTCTTCCAAGTTCCTCAACCATAAAACTATAGATGAAAGGGGAGAGAGGATCACCTTGAAGAATACCCCATGAAGGCCTAAAGGGGGGTGAGGGTGAACCATTGATGAAGATGGAGATGAAGGAAAAATAAATGAGAGAAAGGATCTCGTTAACCCAGGTAGGATGGAAACCGAAAGCAAGGAGAATCAAGTGTATATATTGATGGTTGAGTTTGTCAAAGGATTTTGACATATCAATTTTGATCAACATTCCTAGAGATTTGGTCGTTTTTTAGGGAATGCATTACTTCATGAGTTAGAATAATATTGTCCAGGATTTGACGACCTTCCACATAGCTATATTGCTCATGGGAAACTAGGAGAGGAATGGAAGGTTTAAGGCAGGAAAAGATAACTTTGGTGATAATGTTATATTTAACGTTGTAGAGAACTATAGGTCGGAATTGGCTAGGCCCGACAATTTTGTCCTCTTTTGGAATGAAAGTNAGCTTATCTCTAAGAAGAGATGTGATGGCTACGCTAATTCACAAAAATATGATCATCACAATGAGCCTCCAAAGGCATTTTTAACATAAAGAAAATCCAAAACCCTAACCCTGGAAGATGAAAAGCCAACAGTTTCGTGGACCTCGTTTTGGGTAGTTTGGTGTATCAAGTTCCCGAGGGTGTAAATTTGGCATACAATCTTTGTTTGGGGTGCACGATAGCTCATTGGAAAGGTATCGACGAGGATATTCATTTTGGGGGCTCAATGAGAGCCATTAGTTCTCCTTGAGATGCCTGATAGCGAATTTTTTTTTGTTTAGGCCCTCAAAATGGTCCCAGAAGTTTAGGAACCGAAAAACTACTAAAAATAGTAAATTGCCAAAAGATTATTTTAAGCCAGTTGGAATAGGTGGGTGGCCACCGATATCCACCTGGATCACCCATTTATTTATCTTAGAGTTTGTTTGGATTTTGTCATTACATTTTTTCATATTCTGCTTTGTTTTGTACCCAAAATTTGTAGAGTTTGGATGTTATTGAAGCCCATTCATCGAGTGTTTTCATATGTTTTATCTTCGTGCAATTTGTTGGGTTTTTTTGTCATTACTCTTTTTTCTAGGTTCACGCATTTAGGCATTGTTGAACTTTCTTTCTACCTGTGGAGAGAATGAAATTGTCTTTTATTGGCAACATTTGAGCCATTTAATTCATGGTTACACATAGGTTGTTGCAAAAATGTGATAGCATGCTTTCTTATGGATCATTTGATTATTCTTATTGTTTTTGGCTTGAGACTTATTTAGGTGTCTACTTTCTTCAAGATCATTGATCTCTTTAACTACTTACGGCTTAACAGATTTTATGTCTTCTTTGTCTTCATTTGCCTTTTTGTCTTTTTTTTGAAGATATGATTTACTTGGCTTCATGCCTAATTCTTGAATATTTACATTTTCTTAGCCTACTTATATCCATTTTGAAATTAATTTTATTGCTTAGGCTTCTCATGGCCCATTGGAGTTTTCATTAATATCGTGTACATATGTTCAACTGTAAAACTTGATAGATTCCATAATAAGTTTGCGAGATGCATCAACAAAATGTTATTCAAAGAGTTGAGAGAAAAATCCCACATTTTTCATGATCATTCATACAAATCAAAGAAAATTTGAAATAAATACTTCAATTGTTGTTGATTTGATGTTGGTGTTGTTGTGGTTGTAGAAAATTTCACTTGTTATCATTGAAGTAAGTCTCATAGATTAGCTAGGATATCATTTTTCTTTTTCTTTTTCCAAGGAAAACATCAAGGAAAAACCTAAGGGATGCTTCCCCACATTCGTGGATGTCATCCTTAGTAAACTTGTTTATGTAGGCTAGTGCACCTTACCCCAGTGGGATTTGAACTGAGAACTTGCCAACATGAAACTAGCTAAATGCTAAGCAACATTAGCAACAAATGGTTGAGCTATCAATTGGGTCTACCACGAGTGGTTGTGGGATGGAGTGTTATCCTCCCCGCCCAAGATCTATTCTCACAAGTGGCATGTTGAGCTCATAGTAAGTATATTGTTATAATGTCTTTGAGCCCTGTTGTTGAACTAGCTTTGTGCCCTGAAGAATCTAGAGTTTACCCTGGGTGTCATCCTCATATTAAAGAGAAGTGCCTAGGGGTTTTCCTTGAAATATATTAGCTGGGGAAAAAATTCATTAAATTAACCCCTTAAACTTATCATGTAGGGGGGTACTCTACTTGTACTCGAGTATAGAGGAGGCACTCTCAATTCAAAATTTGAGAAATCCTCGTGTTAGTGTTTTTATGATGATATGAATACAGAGGATAAATCTCTGAATGTATGTAGGGGCCTAGAAGTTAGTATAAGCTTCAGGGTGCGTTGTAATGATTTTTAACTTTTGGAGGAAGACTGTAATAAGTAGATTTATCATCCTTTTTGTTGATATATGAACAAGTAGTCATGATCAGTAACTGAGGTCTAGAAGGAAGACTCAATGTATATTTGATTTCTATCTCGGAAATATCAATATTAATATTTTTTTCTATGAAAAAAAAGGTCACATGAGTTAAGATCAATGAAGTAGTTAACACTTATTCCATGGATTTTTTGTCCATTGTACTTCAAGTCCTCCAATAAATTTAGGGTTGTTAGATGAACATTGTTATAGTAGAAAAACTAAGATGGCCTATGTTTCTAAAAGATTATATTTTCTTGGATAGTTTTGTTCATCATGTCCAATTTTGGCACCATTATGTATTATATATACTCTTGTATAACACTAGAGAATGATTGTGTATTTATAGTTGAAAATTCATGCACTATAAAATGATTGTGTATTTATGCTTGAAAAATCATCTATTGTTACATTTTTTTTTGTATTTTTCTCTTTTGTTTTACATTTTTGTAGTTTGTAGAGCTCCAATACCATTGAAACTCATTAATGGAATGTCCCATTTATTTATCTTCTTCGAGTTTGTTGGGATTTTGTCATTATAATTTTTCATATTTTGCTTTGTTTCGTACCCAAAATTTGTAGAGTTTGGATGTTATTGAAGCCCATTCATCGAGTGCTTCCATATGTTTTATCTTCTTGCAATTTGTTGGGTTTTTTTGTCATTACTTTTTTTTCTAGGTTCACACATTTATGCAGTGTTGAACTTTCTTTCTACATGTGGAGCAAATGGAATTGTCTTTTATTGGCAGTTTTTGAGCCACTTAATCCATGGTTACACATAGGTTGTTGCAAAAATGTTATAGCACACTTTCTTATGGATTATTTGAATCTTCTTATTGTTTTTGGCTTGAGACTTATTTAGATGTATACTTTCTTCGAGATCATTGAGCTCTTTAACTACTTGTGGCTTAACAAAATTTATGTATGCTTTGTCTTCATGTAGCCTTTTGGCTTTTTGTGAAGATATGATTTACTTGGCTTCATGCCTAATTCTTGATTATTTACATTTTCTTGGCTTATTTATATCTAATTTGAAATTAATTTTATTGCTTAGGCTTCTCATGGCCCATTGGAGTTTTCATCAATATCGTGTATATCCGTTCAATCCCTAAAACTTGAAAGATTCCATGAAAAGTTTACGAGAGGCATTGGCAAAATGTTATTCAAAGAGTTGAGAGAAAAATCCCACATTTTTCATGATCATTCAATAAACTCAAAGAAAATTTGAAATAAATGCTTTGGTAACTATTGATTTGATGTTGTTGTTATCATGGTTGTACAAAATTTTGCTCGTTATCATTGAAGTAAATCTCATACAATAGCGAGGAGATCATTTTTCTTTTTATTTTTCCAAGGAAAACATCAAGGGAAAACCCAAGGGATGCTTCCCCACATTAGTGGATATCATACTTAGTAAACTTGTTTATGCAGGCTAGTGCACCTTACCCAATGGGATTTAAACTAAGAACTTGCCAACACAAAACTATCCTAATGCTCAACAACATTGGCAACAAATGGTTGAGCTATCAATTGGGTGTATCTCGAGTGGTTGTGGGATGGAGTGTTATCCTCCCCACCCAATCTCTATTCCCATAAGTGGCATGTTGAGCTCATAATGAGTATATTGTTATAATGCCTTTGAGCCCTATTGTTGACCTAGCCTTGTGCCATGAAGAATCCAAAGTTTACCCTGGTTACCATCCTTAGAATAAAGGGAAGTGCTCGGGGGTTTTCCTCGAAATATATTACTTGGGAAAACAAATCATTAAACTAACCCCTTAAACTTAAAAACTATTTTATTTACTTCTGATATGGTTTTGAATTATTCAATTTACATGATTTTTTTGTGTGTTTGTAAGTAAGAAGATCTATTCTATTGCAATAATAATATAATGTACATATATGACATCATGAGCAGAGAGGCTACTACCATTCTATTTTGTGCCAAGAGTTCAAAAAGATAGAAAGTATGTTGGCATACCCATAGGGAATCTGGGCTAGATTAAAAAATAGAGTAATTATAAAACATATAGTGTTAAAAAAGAAACTGAATGACATCCTCCAAAAAGACTTAGACTTGACATAACTAGATAACATTTTGATACATCCCAAGAGTTAATGAAAAAAAAACTGAAGACAACAAACGCAGACACCATGACATAGGAACTTGGGCATGAGACCGAATATTTCCAACACCAGCTCCCTTGGCAAAGTGAATCTGAATAGGGGTATCCTTCAAGGATCCCTCCTAATCTAACTAAATGACGCATCCATTCTTCTTGACCAACCATTAACATAGGGAGAGTAGCGAATGATTCTGTTTCTCCAGAGCATCAACGTCAGCATCAGAATTTGCTTCAAATTTGCAGATAACAAATTTTCCCTTACGCGAGGCGTGCAGAGCTATGGAGGCAGACAAAGGAACCAAGACCCAATTTCCAGAACTATCCAAGACAAACCCCCTTCCAGACATGAGTATGCCAAAATGATACATAATTACCAGTCTTGTAGTAGGCTTTAAGAGTTGGCCTTCAGAGAGTTGAGAGATGAATTCTCAAGACAACCATCGACCATGTGAAGTTCATTACCGTAGATGGAAGCATGATTTTCGCCAGTACCAATTGCATCATTTGAATAAGTTGTAATCGCCTACGACACTGTCACCTGTGAGGGGTCGTCCTTGCCATTATATCGTACCATCGAGCATGTACATGAAGTGTCATGGTTAAGCCTGCATGTGACCAACTACATGTCCTGGAGGCCTTGCACATGTGTGAACTAACTTGCTAACCCTTCAGACACCCGATCCGAGGAGTTGTAGTATGCTTGGGCAAGGTTCTTACAACTAAGATTTAGAGATTGTTCAAGAAGGTTAAGCCAACCATAATCTACCTTGATGTTGGGACTAGAAGCACCCTCATTAGCTAGACAATCAACGACCTTATTGACTTCCCTCTTAACATGTGAGGGAATGAGGGCCAAAATGTCTTGAATAGAATATTGAATCTTTTTCTAATATTTCTTCTAAGCACCAATTACAAGAAACTTTACTTGGAGAGGAGCCATTCTGGATTCTAATGATAATGTTGAAAATAAGTTGAGAGTCCCCTTTCGGTAATAATTTTGGAGTAATTGTGCATTTTGGTGACCTTTAGACCATAGAGAAGAGCCCATAGCTCAACTGCATGGTTAGAGTTGATGCCCATATTACCTAAATAAATCTTGAGAATTTGACCCTTCAAGTCTCGAAAGATCCCACCATAGCTTGTTGGGTCAGGGTTGCCCTTCAAAGCTCCTCAAAATTGAGCTTGACAAAATCTTGTGGGGGAGGAGTCCAAGATATGGGTGGGGAAGTTTTAGGAGGAATCGTAATTAGGACCTTGATAGACGAAGAAGGGTTGAAATCCCAATTGGAGAGAATGATTTGTTTTCTATTATTGCATTTGAGGTCTTCCTCGATCCTTTGTGAAGATATGATCATTTCCAAGATATTCTTCTGAATTCTTATCCAATTCAATGGGGGGATAGTTGTTCCTCATTTTTTAAGATACTTCGGTTCCTCTCCTTCTAGGTTTTCCAGAGGACAAATCTTGGGAAAAGTTGTCATATTCAATTAACAAATGGACTCTAAAAGGATTGCAGATGCCACAAAGAGAGGGTGAACTTGACACTATATCTTTTGTGATCAGTTTGTCGGAAGAGAGTGGCTCCCTAGTCTAAATATTCCTTTGCCTGCTTGCACATGATATAGAGGCCTAGGCCTTCAAAACATTTATGAAGCAATTGGTCCTGAGTTAAGATTTTCCCATGATTTGTTAACCAAAGAAAGGTAGCAACTTTTGGCCATAAGTTGGTTTTCCATATTTTAACCCAGATATTATCCATGGGAACTTATGCATGCATGGATTCCAAACTGTAGGCTTCCTCAATATTTCAATTTCCTCCTGGGTTGAATCCCCATTGGAGTTTGTCTAAGCTAGTCAAATATTTAATATGGAGGTTGAGAAGTTTTGATTTTAAAGTAGAGTACTTGGATCTGTCTTGAAGGGGAAGATTATATGGGTTGATTGACCAAGTCCACTAGTCTGAATTTGTAGAGTGAGTATTCCAATAGTGGTGGGCATTTCTTCCATGACGTTCCTTGAGGACATTTCTGAGGGCTATATAGTTGGGGTTATCCTGAAGCTGTGGGGGCTGTTTCCAAGAATATTCCTAGAAAAGGGAAGATTTCCCATCACGAATTTCTCAAAAATTGTGTTTCTGAATGAGAGATTTGTTTTCCATGCTATATTCTAGATGAGGGATCCAGGCCAGTCCCCATCCATTTGTATTAGATCCAGGAAACATATATCATTAGCATATTTGATTTTCCATAACACACACCATAGCTCCCCTCTTCCCATGAGCCAGTGACACCAATTCTTAGCCCCTAAAACAACATCGAGAAGCTCAGGGTGTCTCAACCCTAACCCACCTTTCAATTTGGGTAGACAGAGGGAATCATAAGCTACCAAGGCCCATTTTCGAGCTACTTTGGCTACCTGCCAAACAAAATTTCTCTAAATATTTTTCATGGCTTTAAGAATACATTTAGGAGCAGCAAGAGTTGAGAAGAGATAAAGAGGAACAACCTAGAGAATGGATTTAAGAAGGATAAGATGAAAAACAATGTTTGGGGTCCAGTTGGAAAGATTTTTACCCAGTTTGGAGAGGAGATCCTTCCAAGAGGCGTTATGAACCATGAAATCTAGGAGGGATCCTAGATATTTGAATGGAAGGGAACTCTGAGAAAAGCCCGTGATACGAGAAATATGGAACTGAACAACTAGGGGGGTATTGAAGAAGAAAATTTAAGATCTTAGATGGTTAATGGAGACACCATAATCATCCATGAAGTCATCAAGAAATTTTTTGAAAGATCTAACCTCATGAGTAGTGGGAACTCCCATTAACATGGTATCATCAACGAGCTGATTGTGAGATATTGGAAGATTGGAAGCATGGAGGTTGAGACCTTCAAGATGATGAGAATGAACATCAACTTTAAGACTTCTTCCAAGCCCCTCAACCATCAAAATATAGATGAAAGGGGAGAGAGGATCACCTTGAAGAATACCCCATGAAGGCCTAAAGGGGGTAAGGGAGAACCATTGATGAAGACGGAGATGAAGGAAAAATAAATGAGAGAAAGGATCTCGTTAACCCAGGTAGGATGGAAACTAAAAGCAAGGAGAATCAAGTGTATATATTGATGGTTGAGTTTGTCAAAGGATTTTGACATATCAATTTTGATCAACATTCCTAGAGTTTTGGTCATTTTTTAGGGAATGCATTACTTCATGAGTTAGAATAATATTGTCCAAGATTTGACGACCTTCCACATAGCTAGATTGCTCATGGGAAACTAGGAGAGGAATGAAAGGTTTAAGGCAGGAAAAGATAACTTTGGTGATAATGTTATATTTAACGTTGTAGAGAACTATAGGTCGGAATTGGCTAGGCCCGACAATTTTGTCCTCTTTTGGAATGAAAGTGAGGAAGGTTGAGTTCAGAGCTGGGAGAACACCACATATTCTTTGAGATTCTACCACCAAGGCCCATACCTTTTTTTTGTAGTGGACCAATAGTGGTGAAAATAATCGATGGTGAATCCATCAGGGTTAGGTGATTTTCATAGCAGCATATCCATAGTTGCAGCTTCAACATATTCTAGGGTAATGGGACACAATATGATATGGGGGGTGTGTTTAGTGATATAATGAATGACAACAAAGGGATTTAATTGAGGCTCAAAGAGAAGAAATTTTAAAAAATATGATGACTCTTGCTCAATATCTTGATGAGAGGTTAACTTATTACCTCTATTGTCCATTGGCTTTTGATCTTGAATGATGAAGTTGAAGGATGCATTGTCAGGGTCCAACTGACGGATCCCTCCTTTTTTATCCTCAAGGGAGGAGATGAGATTGAAATCTCCTCCTAAAATCCAGAATTGATCCTCGATGAAGGTTGCTAGATTTTGTAGGCTTTGCATAAAGTTGTGTTTCCCCACCAAAGATTGAGGTCCATAAACATTGGTAACAAAGCATGCTTCCAATGAACCTATTAGTCCAAATTGAGCAGATAAACTTCTTTCAGTTGCAAAGAAATTGTCTAAAATGATGGTGGTTGGATTCCAGTGAATGGAAATACCTCTAGCCGATCCTTTGGCATCAAGGGCCATTGATGAACCATTCTTCCATAATTTTTTAAGAATGATTTCTATTATGTCACTGGAACTTTTAGTATCTTGATAACATAATATGCCAGGGGATTATGTGCTTACCATGTTTTGTAGGAGAATTTGATTTCTCTTACCATTGATCCCTCTTATATTTTAGGAGATCATATTGATTGAAAAATTTGGAAAAGGGAGGGTTGGAAAGAGTCTATGATCAACACATTCTGACTTGAGTTGACCAATATGTCCCCAATTTTTGTTCGACAACATAAGTATTCCAACAGAGGATGAACACCTTCAATAACCACTCACACAACTAGATCAAAGATCAACACGCCAATATTTTGACCTAGTAAAATCCCTACAGGGAAACATCCATGGCCCCATCTAACGTGGCCACTTGGAGCAATTTATTAATGCAAAAGAAAAAGATTACAAAGAGATTTACAAGAGATTTTCTCACAATCAATCATCAGAAAAATGACCCTCCATGCTCTTTAAATAGAGTTCATGGTCTAATTTGGTGTTAAGCCACAGACCAATGTAGTTGTTAAGATTGAGGAGAATATGAACCATCAGATCACTCTATGTCAGGAACATATCGTGACCGTTGGATTTACTAACTACAAATGCATACTAATGCATACTAAAGAAACACACTAAAAAACACACTTTTACCTAACGACACATTAGACCAAGTAGATCTTAACTAACTCCTATGTGTCTAAATATCGTAACATCCCCCTTTAAGAAAAACTTGGGATAGGATTGGAGGATTTAAAATAGTGACACAATAGGATAAGGAAGGAGGCATTAGAGCCTATCTCCCCTTAATGACAACTTCCTTAACTCCTAACATAGAT
>JZKD02S0538485.1:0-16554 GCA_000966675.3 Picea glauca
AGGTCTTCTTACATCCGCCTTATTCTATTTTATTGAAAGGTCTTATTAATATTGACCTTTATTACATCCGAATACATTGATCTACCTATGTGCGGGTTAGGACCTTAACACTATGCGACCATTGCAATTTTCCATACCAACTGAATACCTATTAATTTGATAGCCCATCAATTCCTATGAGTCATCGACACTTCTTACAATCATCCATTACTCGTTTCAGATCCAGTTCACCATTTAGAACCGTCATCTGTCGTTATCGACCACCCTCGATGGAACTGCAACTATCTACATCATCATACACCTTCAGTTACAGTCCCACATTTTGGTTTCATAACACGAGCATGGGGTATGCCCACCTCGTTTGTATATATATTTTAATTTCTTCCTAGAGAAAGGTTTGGTTCCCACAAATTTCCCTCTCCCTCCGACAGATCACTCTTGCATTTCCTCTCTTCACTCTTCGACGCAATGAAACCATCATCAAAACAAACATTGATGTATTTTGTCTATACATATGCTCCTAACCATACACATCAGGGGGCATCTGTTATCACCAAAAAATTGTCTGCAACATTACAAACAACATTTGAAGAAGCATGTGATAACAAATGCCCCCTGATGTACAAACATTTTTGCAGCATTACAAACAACAGTTGAAGAAATACATCAGTTCCAACAAAAATTAGTACACGTACAACATCAAAATCCATCAAAAAGGGCATAAAACTATATACTTTGTTCATATATCAATGTGCACAAATTCACCAAAGGAAGCATGTGCACTATGTGCAGAATGCATGGGCTAACACAACCCTAATTGCGCACTATAAGAAAAAATCACGAGATGCATGACTCTCTACAAGAAAACCTACATAATTCTCATAAACGACACATTTATGAATCTTTTTGGCCTCTCAACCATTTCCAGTCCAACCTCCAACATGATTTGACACTTCGATCTGAGAAAAATCTAGCTTGGAGGCTAGTCAAGGGCTAGGAAGTACCCTTAGAGGCCTCTTGTTCACATCATGAACCAATTATATCTTTCCCTGAATGGACATTATAAATATGTGCCATGGGTGTGCTAGAAAAATAATATTTTCAAGATATTGTTATGCTACAAGAATTCTTCTTGGAAAATCCTCATTTCTCTTTGAATCATTCAAGCACTATAGAAAGGGCCATTCGAATCACCTCTTGAGAGGATTGGCATTGTATTTCTTCACCATTGTTACTTTCCATTGCATGAAGAAAATATCTCTCTATTAGGGAACTCAAGAGCCCTCCCAAGGAGGAAGAGAGGATTTACAAGTCCCTTCCTTTCTCTATGGTGCTAGCCTATCAATACATTCATCCATTGGTAGCTATATGATTGTCATTTTCATTTGTCATGGTTCTAGTTCTTGCAAGTTTTTCTAACATTTGTTTCCTTTTATTTTTATTTCCATGTTTCATGCATGTTTGATTATCTAATCAACTCACAACTATCTATCTTGTTTATATGAATTAACTAGGCACGTAAGTGTTGTTTTTTTGCTCACCCATGTGACAAAACCAACACAACACCCGATCCATGTGATGAACGACTCATATTGGTCATCCGAACGTTGTTCTAAATTCTAAGAGGAATGAAGTTCTGATGACTGGCACTGATGAACGATGGATTTTTTTCAGCAAGTCAGTTTGATGGATGATGTGGATCACTCCTTGGATTTTCTTTGATCTCCAACCTCCTCCATTGATCTAGTATCTGATGGATGATGGATTTGCCTCATATCTTTGTCTCGATGGATGGTCATCATTCGTCATTAGACTTTTGTGTTCAGAATCTCTTTGAGGACTTAATCTCTAATGGCCATTCTCGATGAATGGTGGATCTGGATCGAATATCCCCTCTGATGGATCACCAAATTTCACTCTCACAATGGTTAAGTCAGGATCAGGCTAGAATTGGGACTCTTACAAGAAGGTTCTAAAACACACTCTTTATACTTTCAGATCTGATAGAGTATCGACCATAATCGTCGATTTGGCGAATTCCTCCCAGATCTAATCTTGGTATTCGACTTCTTTCCTCTGTAATTTCACTAATTCTATAGGCTTGGAATTTGATACCCCATTGGATCACTGCGATCACATTCACTTTCACTTATTTAAACAATTACATAAACAATTCAACAAATATTCACATAGGAGATATAAATTCTCAATTCTCAATCTTTACTCAATGATCGAAGGATAAAAATATGACAATGATGTTTTGTTCCTTCATGGTCGTACATTCCTCTTCAAAAACAACTTCTCCACTCTGTACTCTTTCTAACCTTTCTAGGTACATCAATAATCATAATAAACATAGAGCTCTTGGTTAGCTCTCAGCCTAATGAAATCGTGAGTTATCTCACAAGCCCTAAATCCAGAAATTCTACCCCTAAATATCAACAACAAAATAAACACTAATCTCAACTATCAAATAGAAGACATCTTTTATAAACATCTATCTATTACAATAAATAAAATTAGGGAATCAACTCCCTTGATAAATTGTTTTGTGACCCTTCGAGTCAACCTCGAAAATTCACTTAGGTAGATGCTCTTGCATTAGACTCTCGGGGAAGAAAACAAATTTTCAAGAGATCTTAAACATCTATTACATACTTGGAAACTTCTGCTACTGTCATCCAAGTAACATCTTCCTCTAGTTGATTCTTCCACTTAATCAAATATTGGAATTAGTCTTTACCTTTGGTCTTCCTTACCACTTTCTTGTTCAATACTACTTCAATCTTTTTCTGAACTTCCTTAGGAAACTATTCTTCCCATTCAATGGTCGGATCTTCATCACTTACAAGCTCATTTTTTGAAACACCTTATGTTTCCTTAAAGGGATACAAATTTTCCACATTGAAAATTGGAGAAATTTCAATACCAGTTGGAAGTTCAATTTCATATGCATTGGCAAAAAATTTCCTCAATATTCTACAAGGTCCAATCTTTTTCATCTTCAATTTGTTGTAAGTCCCAACTGGAAACTTCTCCTTTCTCAAATATGACATAACCAAATCACCAACCTGAAAGTCCACTTGTCTCCTTTTCATGCCATCTATCTATTTGTATTTACCATTGCTTTCCTACAATAGTTTCTTGACACGTTCCTACAACTCTTGCATGCTTACAACAAAATCCTCACCATCTACACTCCTGAATTCCTTCTTTCCCAAATTCCTTAACTCATACAATCCTATTGGATGCATTCCATACACAATCTGGAATGGACTCATTCATGTTCTCCTATTTGGTGATTTATTATATGAAAATTCAACTCAAGCAAGAATTTGGTTCCACTGCGTAGGATTTTCATATACAAGACTCCTCAAAATATTCCCCAAGATTCTATTCACTACCTATGTTTTCCCATCAGTTAGTGGGTGATAGGATGAGCTAAAATTGAGATTAGTACCCATTTTGTTCCACAAGGTCCTCCAAAAATGACCTAAAATTTGTGTATCACAATCTGAAACAATTTTTGTGGGTAGACCATGCAATCTTACTATTTCTGAAAAAAATAGATTGGTTATATTAGTTGCATCACTAGTCTTCCTACAAGCAATACACTGATCCATTTTTGAAAATCTATCTACCACAACTTAATTAGAATCATTCCCCCTTTGTTTCTTTGGTAATCCCAATACAAAATCCATGTTGATCAAATCCCATGGTCTGTTTGGAATAGGTAGTGGTTGATACAGTTCTCAGTACTTTGTTCTAACTCCTCCCCTTAGAATGCTCCCGTATCCTTCATTTTTTCACAAATATCTTTACCCGATTCTACATACTTGGCCAATAATAGAAAGAATTTACCTATGAAAAAGTCTTGTCTTGACCAAAATGTCCTGGAAGTCCTCCATTGTGCTTTTCTTTAATCAGATTTTCCCTCATTGAACACTTTGGTATACATAGTTTATTGTTCTTAAACAACAACCCTTCCTGTAACATATAGTCCAACCACTGGCTTTTGTTGCAGGAAAATGGGTTTTCACAAGTTCCATAAGCATCCTTGAGGTCTACATCATCCTTATACATTTCCTTTAGAAAACATATACTACAAAAGAGGCAATTTCTCATGCATACGATGATGCAACTCACAAATTTAAGGGGAAAGGTTCAATAATTAACTTTTCTAAAGATTCTAATATAGATTCATCATTAGAAGAACCTTTAATATCTCTTAGATATCAGGAAAGTATGTTTAGAGAGGCACCAAAGAGGAGAAGGTCATCAAATAACAAAAAGAGAGATGAAGATAAACTCTTCTCATATGATAATGCAACAAAGAATTTGTGGGATATTACTACTCCTCTGAGAATCCCACCAAAACTGCTTGATTGTGATTCCCCTTCAATATTTGTATTTAATGCTACATCTAATTACATCAATATGAATAAAAAAATCCCCAATGGATACCGATCTAGTCCAACTTTTAGGGTTGGTAATCATGAAGTGGGAGACCAAACATTAATCTCTTATGATATTGAGAGAAATATATCTCAGGATCAACACATACAGAAGCTTTGTGGTGGAAAATGATCAAAACTGATAGAGAGATTTGCAAGAGTATACAGTAAGAAACACAAATTGAGGAAAATTGTTGAACTGAATGATTCAAAACTAGGTGTGACAGTACCAAAAGGTATATTAGGTGAATAAGAAACTCCAGATTCATTTCTTTATGGAAGCAATGAGAGTAATAAGTTTAGATGCATTTCAACTGCAGTGGTTGGAATTCCAAATAAGGATAACCCTTCTGAGTATTTAGTTGATAAGGATAAATAGGCGGATTGTGAGATGGAATCAAGATATTACAACATTGATTTGCAGCAAGTGGTGCAGAGACGAGAGAATATTTTATAGACGAAATTAGTCAGGATAAGAGAGCAACAGATAGTGAGAACAATTTTTCCTCACCTGAAAAAAATGAAAGTCTTGGAAATATTGAGAATGGGTCACATTTATTTGGTGTGAGAAAAACATCTTCTGGCAGGTTTGAAGCAAGTATTTATGAAGGGGAATAGGAAGAAAATGTGTATGTTGGCATGTATGATAGTATGATTGAGGTTGCTCGTGCAAGAGACCAAAATGCAATAGATTTAGGTGTTGATTTAGTTCTTAACTTTCCAGAACTCCAAGAGAAAATTGGTTTGCAACATGAAACCATACTACTCTATTCTACGTCACTTAAAAACCTATTTAAGGTTAATATGCAATGCAAAAAAATTCTCTTAAAGAAGAGAAACATGCTAATGTTACCCCACAAAAATAGATAAAGAGGAAGCCAATAAATGTCCAGAAGTTTGATGCAGGAGCATCATTTTCAATTCAAAATTTTAAACTTGTAATTAGTTCTAGAAGCTTCTAGGGGATAAATTTGTTGTAACCTCCTCAATGTCACGTATATGGTTAGGTTTTCTTAAGATAGAATAAATATGGATTAGTTAGAGTATATTTAAATTAGTTTAGAAATGATCTAATTGTGGAAGATACGAACCTATCATACACGTTCAAGTCATCTCCTCATTTTTATGTATAAAAATACACCTGCTGAAACATAATAGAGAGGAGGTATGGATGTGTCTATGCAAGGGGTTAATGAAAATTTGTTGTTTTTGTTTTACTAATTATTTCTTTTGTGCAATGGTCATGCTGAATTGATAACATGTTTAATTTCTGTGTGATTCATTGAAAAACGATAAATTTCTTGTCTGGTAGGTTTGGATGAAATCAGAACTAGTTTGATTAAGTTGTCACTTATCAGGAAATCAAGATGGATCATTGTGGATTAGTGAGCCATTAAAATTTCATGGTATCGTTGTTGATGATAACTGTGACCTATAGCATTAAATAATGAAAATCCACATCGTTGTTGATAACAATCATGGGCCTATAGTATTTTTTGAAGAAATAAATCACATCCATACCTATAGCACATCAGAAAGGAGTTAATCACTCAAGGATGATGATATTTAACTATATAAGGTGAGCCTACAGATCTTAAACACTGTGAATTGGTACACAAAGGTCACTACATGTTGCGATTTGGGCATCAAAATTGGGACAAGGGTCGAAAGTTAGCGATAGGTAGCTCAACAAAAAAATTCATGGTCAATCAGAATCAAACTTCTGACTTGTGTTTGTAAATGTTATACCTCATCTAGAGAAGAGACGACCCAGATTGCGGATGTGTTTTTTAGTGTTTATGATAAAATAAGAAATCAGATCCCAAACCTGGTGGCGTCAAATCATCTATGTCTCATTTATAGATGACTTCTCTAGGAATACATGGACATATTTCCTCAAGAAGAAATGTGAAATCTTTGACAACTTTAAAGAGTTTAAGGCTAGATGGAAAAACATACAAATAAAATAATTAAGGAATTAAGGAAGAATAATGGTGCATAATTGTGCGGAAATGAATTCAGATAATTTTGTAAGAAGCAAATTATAGAAAGGAAGAATACTAATCCATATACACCTTAGTAGAATGGAGTTGCAAAAAGGATGAACATGGAGTTTATGGAAAAATAAAAGTGCATGCTCAGTGGTGTTGGGTTAGGACACGAATTTTGGGCAGAGGTAGTGGGTACTTCATGTTACCTGGTCAATTGATCACCCTCATTAGCACTAGATGAAAATACTCTACATGAGGTATGGACTGGTAAGAAACCCTATCTCACACATCTTAGGGTATTCGACTATGATATCTATGTACATGATCCAAAGGAAAACATGAGAAGCTAGATAAAAAGGTCAAAAAGTGCATATTTATTGGGTATACAGATGGCCTAAAAGGTTATAACCTTACAAACCCAGAAACTAAGAAGGTAGTGCATAGATGAGATGTGGTATTTAGAGACATCAAAGATGTTTTCAAACAAGAATTCCTACCAAGGAAGGAAGAACCAAAGAAAATAGAGTTTGATTTGAAGGATGATGAATCAGACTCTACATAAGAACAATAATAAGAATAAAAATACTCTCATACTCTAGTATTGAGAAGATCGATTCAGGAAAGAAGGAAACC
Organism: Picea glauca; assembly: GCA_000966675.3. Classification (NCBI taxonomy): domain Eukaryota; kingdom Viridiplantae; phylum Streptophyta; class Pinopsida; order Pinales; family Pinaceae; genus Picea; species Picea glauca. The sequence continues at coordinate 7,079 of JZKD02S0538485.1, forward strand.
AGAAAGGTATACTCCACCTAATTTCCATTCTAATTTTTCTTTGTATATTATTGATGATGATCCTAGAACTGTTAGGGAGGAAGTGGATTCAGAAGATGGAAAACATTGGAAAAGGATATGGTTGAAGAAATGGCATCCTTGGAAAATAATGAGGCTTGGGATCTAGAGGATTTTCCGACTGGAAGAAATCCCATTGGAAAAAAATGGTGTTTAAGAAGAAGTTGAATTTAGAAGTAAAAGTGGAGAATTACAAAGCTTGGTTGGTAGAAAATGGTTATTCCTAGGTAGAGGGAATTGACTTTGGTAATATTTTTTCTCTTGTCTCCAACTTAACTTCAATTGAATTTCTCTGATATATTGTTGCTAACGTTTGATTCTAAATTAGAACATATGGATGTGAAGACAACATTCCTACATGGGGATCTAGAAGAAGAAATATACATGAAGCAACCATAAGACTTTGTTTTGAAGGGAAAGAAACAATTGGTATTCATGTTGAAAAAGTCCCTATATGGGTTAAAGCACTCACCAAAGATGTGGTATCAAAAAATTGATACTTATATGTTGGAACTTGGATTCACAAGGAGAAAAGTGGATCACTTTGTGTGTTTCAAATTAATTGGTGATCATCTTATTTATTTGATCTTATATGTGGATGATATGTCGTTGATAGGAAACAACAAGGAGATTATCTACGATGTGAAAACTAAGTTGTCCTCAAAATTTTACATGAAGGATCTTGGTGTTGCAAATTTAATTTTGGGAATGGAAATTAAAAGAGATTGGACAAACAAGAAAGTCTGGTTGAAGAAGAGGAACTATGTTGAGACAATATTATAGATCTTTAATATGCAGGAATGTAAATCGATCAAGGTTCATATTCCTGTAGGTGTAAAGTTGTCTACGGATTAGTGTCCCAAGACACAAGAAGAGGAAGAGGTCATGTCCCATGTTATGTATGCTAGTGTGGTTGGAATATTTATGTATGCAATGGTATGTACTAGACTGGACATTGCACTTGCAGTGAGATTTTTTAGCAAGTATATGTCAAAACTGGGGAAGGAGCATTGGACAATAGTAAAGAGGCTTTTTCAGTTATTTGTGTGGCACTACTAGTTATGGATTATGCTACCAAACAAGACCATGATTGAATAGAGTGTTTTACATACATGGGTTTGTTGATGCATATTGGGATAGAGATCTGGATCACAGAAGAACTACAAGTGGGTATGCTTTTAACATATTTGGAGGAGCAATTAGTTGGATGAGAAAAAATCAATATGTAGGGACAATTTTTTATTCAAGAAATTGTCAAGAGAGAAAGTGATTTGTTGTTGTGATAATTATTGTTGTAGTTGTAGATTCTTGAAGTCCCATACCAAGATATTTCATGTCCAACCTATGTTGGAGTCCTAAAGGGAAGTGGAGATAGCCTAAGGGACTTCATGGAAGAGAAGGGGATCCCATTCCTTAGGTTGTGCATGTTGAGGGGAAAGAGAGTTGGTGGATAGGAATGGTTGTAGGAATTCGATAACTGTGAGGGGATAATATTTATCCTTAGGACCTACCATCTCTTGTGGATTCAAAGCCCTATCCTGGGGGTGACTTGCTATTAAAAACTAGAAAAACAAGTCTACAGTTGGGTCAAAAATACATCATCTATAGTGGGTTGCATATTTGCTAAGATAAGCATTCTTGTATGGAATGTTTACTTATGTTAAATGTTGAGATAAATTATTGTACATTTCACTTTGAGTATTATCTTATTATTGTTGTTTGTTGTGGGTAATGATGCATTTGCATGTGTGTTTCTTGTGATGGATTTCTATTGTATATGTTTAATTGTTGTTTTACATTTTTTTAATTAATTGCATTCATGTTTTTAGTTGTTATGGACAATTGCATGAGCTTGCATGTCATGTTGTGCATTGTTTTTTCATTTAAAATTGGTTTCAAAGTTTTTATTTGGTCGTTTTTAGTAGTAGCATGACCTAGCTTGGTGGCTGGTTTTGTGAGAAATCTTACCCCATGGATAGGTTAAGCTCCCCTTTGGACCAAGACCCCTTATTTGGTCCAAATACATAAGTAAACAAATGGTTTCTACTTTCCCTTTAAATCTAAGTTAACCAATCAAGCAATAGAGAAGAAGAATATGGCGTACCTTATTGCAATGTTCATCTTCGTTGCTCCAATCCTTTGGCTTGATCTCCAAGATCCTTAACGAAAAATGAATTCCTACAAAGATAAAAAAAGGAACTCTTCCTCAGTAAAATATATGATTAGATAAAGCAGATCTATCTATGAATATTGAAACGACAATATACAAGCAAATGTAGAACACGTGAACTTGAAGGAAATAGGTTGATGTTAATATTAATTCAGAAAATAAGTTACAATAAATTACAAGCCAAGTATGAAGCTGCAACACATTCTCCAAGTTATCTTCATACAACCCTTGCACAAAAGTATTGGATCAAAATATTGATGCTTCAATGGATTTCCTTCTCTCATGATCAAAGGTTTCACACCTGAAATCTTCCCCTTTTACCTTGGAAATGCCTTCAATTTATAGGATTGAAAGTCTTAACCACCATGAGATAATAAGGGAAATGGTTGAGGATATGGCTCAATGAGTTGGGATTTTATCCTATTATGATTCCATAGGATATGATTTGACCCAAAACAACCTCCTCCTTTAAGAGTTGTCCCTTAAGAATAGTCGGTATGCGCCCTCCTTTCCTCTAACCACATTGGCACCCCCTTAAAGTGAGAGAAAAAGAGCCAATCGTGCCCCATAAGAAAGGAAGGGGGAGAACTAGAGCTCCCTCAACATGATTCGAGGAGAACCACCTTCTAAAATGCCCAAAAATGGTCAAAATTTCCAAGAAAAAGGTGTGGTGCAGGACCTCGAATGGTTGGTTTTCTCTTCCAAATTGACTTAGGGATTGTGAAAAATGTATTTCATGGTTTCAACTGGTTGGGACACTTAGAAAAGTGAATGTGACACTTGTAAAGGTGAATACACCACTTGATACATTACATGTGACACTTAACAAGGTGCATACATCATTTTGCGACACTTGTGACACTTAGGGTGCGACACTTCAGTGTGACATTTTGATGTGTAATAGTTTGGTACGTTATAGAGTGGTATTAGAGATTTTGGTTCAACACCGGACCAATATGGGCCAAAGATCAACACGAATTTGATAAATTTGTGGTTGCAAATTTTGGTTTTGTGGTAAATTTGGGGAGAATAGTGAAAGCCAAGTGAAATATCCAAATTTCCTAGAAAATTTAGGTCGAATTTACACTCAGAATGGTCAAAGAGATGTTACCTTGCATCGATTTGCAAGCTGCATGGTTAAAAATTGGTTTGGGAGGTCAAATTTAGTGTTTTTATGGCTATCATGAAGCTTAGTGTAATGGTTGGCTAAGATCATTTGATGTTAATACCAATAAATTCATTATGGATTTGTATAAAATTTCTACGTTAAATGAGTTCATTGAGATGACATATTATTCAACTCGCCAAAGTGTGTTTTGAAACTCGTTGAAGTGTGTTTTGAAGTTCTTTAAAGTGCATTTTGAAGTCCACTGGAGTGTGTTTTGAAGTCTGTCAAAGTTCATTTTGTAGAATGCTAAAGTGTATTTTGAAGGTTTCTAAAGTGTATTTTGTAGTATACTGAAGTGCATTTTGAAGGTTTTTAAAGTGTATTTTGTAGTATACTGAAGTGCATTTTGAAGGTTTTTGAAGTGATTTTTGAAGTCCGTCGAAAGACGAATTTTAGGACCACCGAAGGACGAATTTCTCAGTTCATCAAAAGATGAATTTTGAATTCCACCGAAGGACAGATTTTTCGGTCTTCCTATATAATAAAATTCAAAAGTTCATTGAAGAGGAAGTTTGAATCCGCCAAAGGATGCATTTTGAGTTCGCCAAATAGGATGTTTCAATCTATGAAAGGAAAATTTTTGAGTTCTCCAAAGCGAAATTTTGAGTCCGTTGAAGACAAAATTTTATGTTCGTCGAAGATGAAGTTTGAACCTACTTAAGGAAAAATTTTGATTTCAGCGAGGAAAAAGTTTTTGTGGTTTGTTGATGGGGAAGAAAAGAAAAGAGGAAGAGAAGAAAAGAAAAGAAAAGAAGAGAAGGAAGAGAATAAAGAGGATAAGAGAAGAAGGGAAAAAGAGAAAGGAAGAGAAGGAGAAAGAAAAGGAGGAGAAAAGGAGGAAGATAAGGAGTAATGGGAAGGAGAAAATAGAAAAGTTTATAAAAACATCTATAGCCAAAAACTTGTTTTGGCCATAATAGGAGTGTTTCAACCCAAATTCAGATGAAATTTTAGGGGTGTCCATAATAATGAGGGCTACAAGAAATCCAATGAGGGTCACTCTCTAAATATATATCCATTTTTCGAAAAACACAAAATAATGGTTTTTGAAGATCCTAGATTCAAGTGAAATTTTAATAGATAGGTCAAAAAGAAAACATGAAGATACCCATTTAGGATCCAGGAAACATTTAAAAGGAGTTGGTGTGGAGATGCCATAATAGGGAATAATCTACTATTCCCAGGAATGTTTTGTGGATTTTTGAAATCTTCAGGAGAGAAAACTGGACCCCATATCACCAATCCAATTTTTTTTATTTAGTCAACATTTTATCTACACATCAATCCAAAAAACTTGGTCTTGCAGTTTTTCCTAGTTTTGTTCTATTTGGGAGATAACCAGTTTTGACTAAAACTTCTAAGTATGGAAAAAGTGTAAAAGCAAAAAATCATCAATTTCAAATTTATACAGAATGTGGTTGGAGCATTGTTGATGTTCAGATTGGTCAAAATCTCAACAACAACCTCACAAGAGTATAAAATCCCCCTGCTTTTTTAAAGCGAGGGTACTCCTCTATAATTATCTAAAAGATATAACTTGATGTTCTTGGACTGGATTGTCAAATTAGGGAATGCTAAACAATAAACCCCAAATATTTATTTCTTTAGTTTGTATAAAAAATTATTCTTAATAATCACATTGCTCCTTAAGTGCAACATTTGCTTCGAAATGGACCAAGCAATTTCTTAATAGTGAAAAGTATGAATAAAGGCTTCAATATCAAAATAAATATATTATCAAATTCCTTATAACATCCCTTTGAAACATATGCAAGAAGGAGATGCATCCATATTTTCTCACAAGAGAAAGAGTGAAATGGTGTTGATTACTTCAAAGATCTTTAAATGAGTATTGCATACAAAATTGAAAAGAATTTGATGGGTATAATCCAAAAATATCATACTAAGAAATCTCAAAGGATGAGAAATCATTAAATTTACCCCAAAATAGTTATCTATGGATTTTTATACATAAAATATATCTTACATTACAAATCATTTCAGTAAATCAATTGACTAATGCTTAGAAATAAATCTTTCCAAATGCAAGGACCAAACCTCCATGAATCAATTAGAAAATATTTCCTTACATTTATCAGTCATATATGTATGGCTATAAAATACTCTTGTTGATAGTTTAGATAGAGACTATAATAATGAAATAAAAACAATAAAAAACTTAGCCTTATGCTCAATTCAGAAATACAAACATAAATCTTTGAGAGAAATCGTGTAGAAGAAGAAGAAGCAATAAAATGGAGATATTTATTTACTGATGAGAGATTTGGTTGTGTCCCGAAGACTGAACAATGATATCTTGATGATTTGAACCCTCTTGCCAATATGACCTACTAACCCTTTCTTTGATGGTGTTTTTCTTTTTCTAAATCTGCTCCTAATGCTTGTTTGAAGCAATTAGGGTTTATGTTCTTCTAGAAGTTCCCACGTGTTTCTTCTTTTTGGAATTAATGATTTATTGAATTCATATTAATGAATTTAGGTCATTAAAGTGTGTGGCTCCAAATGGGACCCACTTCAAACTTTTATAAAACTTTATTTAATAAACTTTTATTTCCAAAATTTAAAACTGACTACATGAAAATCATCTGTTGTATTTTAATTTTCTGAGAATGATAAGTGATTTCTCAGCTGTGGAAACCATTATAAAATAGTTTTCATCATTCCATATTTACAATGAGTCCTATTGAGAAAAATTTGGAGTTTTGTATACCAACTTATAGCCTTGGGAAGTTGAGGTTTCAAACATATTTCTCAACAAGTCATGAAAGAAGAGCCAAGTAATATTTTAATTTCTAGAAGAATTGTGGCCAAGTTTAGCTATTGAAAATTATCCCATTGTATTCCTTGTTTAATTACCTTTCCAACAAGGTATGATTTTCCCAAAATTAACATTTGGATCATGATTTATGAGTTCAAGAAGATCGTTTCTCAACAGTCGTTGATCTAGTTCATGGATCAATCTCATCCCTTGATTTAACTCCACCCTTTTTATTCCCACAAGCATTGTGGTGGGTAAAGAGTAGGTGTTTATATTTTAAAGGCCTTTAATATCATTCATGTGAAGTAAATGAGCTTATGGATTTCTTATATTAGCTCTTGTTTCTTAGGAAATTTCATGGCTTAGTAAACTTTTGGTTTCCCAATTATTGCCCATTCATCGCCTTGTCAACAACAAGTCATTGCCCAGTCAATGTCCATGTATATCAATGTAATTGGTTTCCATGTGTCTCAACGTGATTAGTTACCATGTCTTCCATTCATGGTGGGTTGCGAGGTATGTGGATAGGGTATGGAGTGTGGTGAGTCCATGGGAGAGGGATAAGGTGTGGAGTTTGGTGGGTCCATGTGAGAGGGATAAGGTGTGGACTATGGTGGGTCTATGGAGTAGGAGAGATGGGATGAGAGTTAGGAAAATATATTAAGTAAGGATAGTATGGAAGAATAGGATGAGAGGAGATATGGGGATTGGAAGTGAGAGGGGATATAGGAAATGGAGTGTGGACTCCTGCGAAGTGTAAAAGAAAAAAAATGAGACTAAGTATGGAATATGAAATAATAAGAGAAGAAGTATAACTAAGTATGAGATAAGAGAGAATGATTCTAAGTACAATAATATGATAAAGTATTACTGAGACCGAGTATAAGAGAAAAAACTTAGTACGGGGAGAATAATCAGTTGTGTTTCACATGGAAAAAATGTTATTTCATGGAAGATCAGGTAGTTGGAAAAAACATGAGTATCTTGGTCATACAGAATCTAATTTTGATTCTGTAAAATGCATGATGAAGAACATACTTAGGGATACACCATGAACTGTTGATCATTCAAAATCTTCTTCTTCTGATATCAATTTTTTGTTATTACGTCGAAGAGTGGAAAATCAAGATGATCAATTTTTTTTATCAATAAGCATCAAATTCTGAATTTGAAAGTTTTTGTGTATTCCCAATGACAAATTCTATCTGTTCCCAATGTAAGTTTTTCTGGTTCCTTACATATTTTCTTCTACAGGTGGTATAAAATGGTCTCTTATATTAATTGCATTAGTAAAGCAGAGCACAAATGAGTAGAAATTGAAAAGTTCATAAAGTTGTAACTTTTGGCTTAGAACTCAGAATGAGGCATGAGTACAATGATAGGAAATATAATTCATAGGAGAAGGTACCTAAGAAATCAAAGTTTTATTTTAATAAATCGACACTCCTCATAAATGCAACTAAAAAATGACATGTAAACCCAATTAATAAAATAGTTTACAATATGCATAATTCTAACAACAATTGTTCCATGCACATTTTTGCAAAATTAGTGGTACAGACAAAACATAATAGGTTCATGTATGAGTACTAGAGATATGGAGGATTCCCATAGAAATTACATCCATGAGGATGATATCATATATTTACATATAATCTTGGGAAATGTAAAGACCGATTACAATGGACATATAAGCAAACTTGAACCTGAGGAGCTGGTTAAACTATGAGAAGCTTGCAGAAAGAAATGCAGAGCTATAGAGCAGGCAATGAAAGGATGATTATTTCCCAAGAGGAGCTACTACAAATTATGAATATGTCTCAAAGACAAGTCAATAAGGATTCTGACACAAAACAAGCAGCGAGTACAAGGAAATTAGAAGCATCCAGATCTCATGATATGAGGGATGTTCATCGGGGATCTAGACAATAAATGGTTATTTATCAGACATCAACATCATTCACTAGGACACTCAACCAAGAGATCACATGAGTGTTCAAGGTGAGAGAGAAACCCAACTGTGTCCCCCATTAAAAATTAGATAAGGAGGGATAGGTAGATGATTTCCATGAAGAGATTAGGAAGATTAAGCCTCCTACTTTCGATGGTGATCATAAGAAATATGAATATGTAGAAGCATGGTTATTGGAAATGATGAAATATTTCCAATTGAAAAAGTATTTTTCAAATGTAGAAGCCAAAATTGCAACCTACCATATTGAAGGAAAACCATATATGTGGTGGAATTAGCTCAAGCAGGTTAAGCACATTGATGAGAAGAGGACCTCATGAAGGTGGTTGAAGACATATTTCTAGCAGAAGTACTTTTCAGAACAATATTATGACAAGAAAATGAAATAGTTCTTTGAACTCAAGGTTGGAAGCATGAAAATGGATGAGTATGAGGAAAATTCTTAAATTGTCTAGGTATGTTGGCTTCATAAATGATGATAAGGTAAAAATATAAATATTTTTGAGTGGGCTACCTTCTTTTTACAGTGACAAAATTTGTTTTGATGAGACCAAGACCTTGGAAGAATCCATAAGTAAATCTAAGTATTTGTATGAGTAGAGTAAGTGAAGGCCTACTTTTCAAAGAAAATGGGACGACAAAAAGAAAGGTAAGATGGATTATATGAAGAAAGGCATTAATCCACCTTTCATTAGGAATAATTCATAGTCTTTTTAACATCCCCACTATAATCCCCAGTTTAATTAATGCTTATGTAGACATAATGTGTGGCTACGACCAATGCGATGTAATATGCAAATTGTATTTCTATGATTTATTAATAAAATTTGATGTCAGTTGCTAAGAGGAAATGGACAAGATATGGGGGCTTAAATAATCAACAAGAGAGGAGAGTATCTAGGATAATGGCCAAGAGGGGTTCAAGGGGGAATTACCCATGCATATTAATTCAACCCATTTCCTAAATTTTCTATTGGTGTATGAATCTCTTAAATTCTAATTGAGTGTTCCCAAAGCCAATCATTGAATACATGTAAAAGGATGGGTGTGAGTAGTGACATCCCATAGTTTTTGGGCACATAGGGGTTGAGTACAATCATATTGGGGAGGAGTAAGAAGGGAAAGACAAAGAGAGGATATTTTTATGGGTTGAGACAACAGTTTTTACAAATGGAGTTTTTGTGCATGAAAAGCAATTAGAGAGATCAAAAAAGAGAGATTGGATCTAGTGCAACCATGGAGGAAAAATTAGAGAGAAATATGGAGCGTATTGGTGTGTATTTGGAGCTAGAAACTAAAGAACTAGCACTACTACATATTGTAAAAATTC
>JZKD02S0538551.1:3537-37254 GCA_000966675.3 Picea glauca
ACACATATAACTTCAAAAATTGCATAGCATAGCATAGCATAGCATAACATAGCATCCTTGTGCTCCCAAGTTGCATCCTCAGGACCGTACCACATCCATTGGACCTTTACCAACTCCATGGATCGATTCCAGAGCTACTTGACTTTCCGGTCCAATATGAAAACTAGTTTCACTCAAAAATCGCCTTTTGGCTCCACTAGAATCACATTTCAATCAATGACATGATTAGCATCAGGGTCGTACTTCTTAAGAAATGATACATGGAAAACATTATGAATACATAACGATGCAGGAAATGAAATAATATATGCAACATGACCAATCCTCTCTAGGATTTCAAATGGCCCACGATAGTGTGCTGCTAACTTAGAACAATTCCCCAACTTCAGGGAACTACGTCTTGATTTTAATTTCAAGAATATGTGATCCCTCAATTTAAACTCTCAATTTTTTTTGCCTTTATTTGCACAACTTTTCTTCATGTCTTGGGAAACCTTTAAGTTCTACCTTATCTTTACCACCTACTCTTCCATTTCCTAGAGAAAATATGGCCCAACCACTACACAATTAGCTGGGTTATCCCAACTCACTGGTGTGTTGCACTTTCTTCCATAAAGTGCTTCAAACAAGCTCATATTTAAATATGCTTGATAGCCATTGTTATAAGAAAACTATACCAAGTGAAGTTGGTCTTCCCATTTTCATGGTTTATCCATCACATACATCCTGAACATATCTTCAATCACCCGGTCTACCCTCTCTATCTGTCCATCTGAATCAAGGTGATATGATGTGATGAAGTTAGATTCGTCCTGAATCCTTTGAATATACCTTTCCAAAAGTTTGATGTGAACTTAGGATCTATGTTATACACAACTATCTTATGAACACATGCAACCTAGGAACTTTGTGCATGAAAATATCAACAATGTTAGCTTCCTTGTGCACTGACTTCACTGGAATAAAATGGGTAGCTTTAGTAAGTTTTTCCACCACTACCATAATAGAATCATGTTGCTTATCATTCCTAGAAAACTTTGTAATAAAATCGATGGTTATAACTTCCCACTTCCACTCAAGGATGGGTAAAGGTTGTAGCAGCCCTACCAGATGTCTATTCTTAACCTTGACCTTTTGACATTCAAGGCATCTAGAAATAAAATCAACAACTTCCTTTTTCATGTCTAACAAATAGTATTTATTTTTTAATGCTACAATGGTCTTCCAGTAGCCTGAATGTCCCACATAAGAAACTTTATGCATCTCTGACAATAACAGGTTCTTCAACTCTTGAACATTAGGCACATAAACTCTATGCCTATACATGAGGATTCCATCTTCCTTTAGCTCATAACCTTCTAGATTATACCACGACATACCCTATTGTAATTTTTCCTTTATCTCCACATAGCTCAGATCTGATCGGGTAGCTTCTAAAATTATGTTGCTCAAATATGATTTGTACATGCTAATGGTTGTATCATGTATTTCGTTCACCTCCTACAGAGTGTGTCAGCTGCCTCGTTCTCTTTTCCCATGATATTCTTTATGTCGAAGTCATACTCACTAAGGAATTCTAACCACTTGCTTTGTATGTCATTTAAACTTCCTTGTCTAAACAAATATTTCAAACCGATATGGTATGTTCTCAACTCAATTATTTTACCCATGAGATAGTTCTGCCACATCTTCAAGGTATGCACTATAGCTTCCAATTCTAAGTCATGAGTAGAATAGTGCCTTGAATGCTCGTTTAGCTTTCTCGACTCATAACATATCACATGTCTTCTATGTCTAAGGAATCCTCCAAGTGCCTCCTTGCATGCATCCATGCACACAACAAAGTCTTAATCCAGATCAACAATCCTTAGTATTGGCACACTTGTTAACAAACTCTTCAAATGCTGAAAAACTCTTTGCACAATCCAGAGTCTAATCAAATCACACACCTTTCTTTTGAAAGGATGTAATTGGGTGCACAATTTGTGAGAAGCCTTCAATAAACCTTCTCTATTAACCTACAAGTTCCATGAAGGACCTCACCTATGCGACGTTTCTTGGCGTTGGCCATTCTTGAATGGATTTTATCTTTTCCGGGTCCACATCTATTCCTTCCTTGGAAATAATATGACCAAAATAATGAATCTGTAACTCATAGAATGAACACTTTCTCAACTTTGCATAAATTTTATGCTCCCTTAATACTTGTGGTAGCATCCTCAAGTGTTGTTCATGTTCTTCTTCAGACTTGGAGTAAATAAGTATGTCATCCAAAATTACAATGAAAAACTTATCTAAATATTCTTTGAAAACTTCATTCATCAAACACTTGAAGACAATTGGTGCATTTGAAAACTTGAAAGGAAACACTGTGAACTCGTAATGACCATACCGTGTCATGAAGGAAGTCTTCCTAATGTATTATTCTTTAATTCTCACTTAGTGATAGCCAGATCTAAGATCGATCTTTGAAAATATTTGTGTGAATCTCAGTTGATCAAAGAGGTCATCTATCCTTGTCAAGAGATACTTTTTCTTTACTATTACTTTGTTCAAATTCCTGAAGTCAATACAAAGTTTCAACATACCATCCTTCTGCTTCAAAAATAATACTGCCCCCCCCAAAGGTGACATAGTTGGGCCATGGGGGCTTCATCTTGTTGACCAATATCTTATCACGTTCATTGATAAAAGGGTTTTTTTAATTGTGAAAAATAGAGTGAATATATTGTAGGTATTGGGGAGGGGATGTGGGTATTTGGGGGTTTATAGGTATTGCGGGGTATAAAAAGAGTTATCTAGTAAAAATATGGGTTTATTTGATTGGAAATATGTATTGGGAAGGGGGCTCAACAAAAGGATTTTTGGAGGTATTTGTCAATATCTAGTGAAATTAGGGGTATTATTTAATATCCCACAAAAATAGGTGCTATGTCATAGGTTCACTAAGTGAAGACCCCGTGACTTGGGAATATATACCCCTTCTTTAGAATCTCTTAATGTTTCATTTGCAACTTCTTCATCTCTGGCATACTCATCCTATACAGGGTCTTAGATACAAGAGTTGCACCCGGCTTCATATTTATAAAGAAATCAATATCTCTTTTTGGTGGCAACCTCGATATATCTTTAAAGACATCCTCAAATTCCTTCAATACTACGTAGTCTTCAACACTTGGCACTTTATCCTTAGGTGCCTCCTCCATGTGCATTTTGAATACTTTGCATCCCTTTATGAAGTTTTTTTCAGCTGTAGAGTTGAAACTTCTCTAATAGATATATCTATTGGAATAACTTGAATTATTCTTAAGTTTCCTTCCTCATCCAGGAAAGTAAATTCCTTATTGTAACAGTCTAGAAGAATGTGATTCTCATCCAACCAATCCATACCAATGAGGAAATCATATAAGCCCAAAGGTATGATATTCAAATAATATTTTTTTCACAATCCATTCGTATCCATTAGACATTCCTTAACCATCTCATTAATCTTTCTCTTTGCACCTGTAGCTAACTGTACCAACCAAGGTTTTCCAAGCTTACTTCTTGAATGGAATCTTTCCACTATTTTAGGATCTCGATAACTATGACTAGCTCCTGGATCAATTAAAATAACAATAGGTTGGTCATTAATCTTACCTTCCACTTCAATCATGTGCAACTAAAACTCTGCTTGCTTGTTATCCAAGGCTGCATAAATCTTGGGTAGATTTCTGCCCATGTCTTCAACTATTGCAGCTTGTTGTACATTGTGCACAATCCTCACTTTTTCACCTCTTTGAGGAAAATCTCTATACATATGATCTTCGCCACAACCCCAACATTGAGTAAGTTGTTTCCTTGGTCTTTTCCCCACTAATTCAGTCATTCTAGGCTCCTTGAGAGTTGGCTTTCCTTGTGCAGTATTTTTGAAAAAATAGTGGCTTAGTCCACTTCTTCCTCTATTCCACCTTGATTTTCATCTTGTCATCCCAAGCCTTTTGGAAAGTAGATCTTCCTTTTTGTTGATCATAAAGAAATTTAGTGTGCCTCATGGTTTCCTCCAATGTATTGGTATCATCATATTGTATCTTGTCATTGATAAATGAGGGTATCCCACTCAGGTATCTCTGAATTTTGACTTGCTCATCCTTGATGAATACGACATACTTGAGCAGTTCTAAGAATCTTCTTTCATACTCATCAATGGTCATGATACCAAGCTTGAGTTCAAAGAACTCCTTCATTTTCCTTTCATAGTACCTCTTGGTTAAATATTTTATTTCAAAATACCTCTTAAACTCCCTCCAAGTGAGCTTCTTTCTATCAATGTGTTGCACCTGCACAAACTAATCCCACCACATTGATGGTTTTCCTTTAAGTTGATATATGGAAATTCTCTTTGTTGCCTACGCAAAGTAATTATGAAGCTGGAAGTACTTCCTCACACCCAAAATCCAAGTCTCTGCATCCTCATCCTTCTTGTGCTCACCTTCAAAGGTAGGAGGCTTGATCTTGTTCATCTCTCCCCATAGCTCATCCACCCCAGTCCTTCTCTTATGCTTTATGTTAGGAGATGGACTTGATTTATTGTGCAATTTCCTAAATGAATGCTTTGGTGAGTGGTGATGTTTCCTATCAACACCTCTTGTTTCTCTTCTTTCACAACGAGACTTGTGACTCCTCGACTTGCTTGACTCTGTCTCTCTGTCCATTTTATTTTCTATTCTATCCAAGATTTGCATCAACTTGATGTTAAAGCCATCTTGTTTCTCATTGGCTTTCATAAGCCTTTAATTATCAAATTTGTAGCTTTGGACATATTTTTGCAAGCCCTTTATGGTTTTCACCAAGTTTATGCATTCATCCTTGGATTCTATACCATCCACACCAAATCTGACATGCAAATCCCCGAATTCATTATCATGACTGAAAAATTCTCCGCACATCTTCCATGCTTCAACTTTCTGTGCTGATTCAGTCCTTCTCTAATCATTGCTAATTATACAAAATGTGCAGGAAATTAATATTTGTTAGACGATTTCATGTGACAACTACATGAAAATATGAACCATTTTGTCATAATCCTTTCTTATGATTCCTTGGATGATTTTAACATCCCAAATTCTAGTGTGCACACTCGCACAACAATACTTTGTGCGCATCACAACTCTACACTTCACACCAATATTTTCTATGCACAATATACTATGCACTGTGTGAAACCAATTCCTTTAATGTGCACATCAATTTCATGCTGATATCTGACCCATACAAGTCTAGTGTTGAACCAATAGCTCTGATACCATAATGTAATGTCCCCAACTACCCAGGCTAGGCCACATCACCCATGATCACAAATTATGACGCTCTGATACAACAATGTAACGTACCTAAATGACGTACCCATCTTACTGCTGAGTAAATTCACCCAAAATTCTAGTGCATAGTTAATTTCATATTGCGTGGAAACATTTGAGGGAATTTGCAAAAACCAAAATGGTTTGTGTCACACCACAGTCCTTCCAGTTTTTGCAAATTATAACAGTGGAAGTAACTTGAAATAAAACTATGCACTCAAGCATAGTGAGCACACTAATGTTACAAAGCATAAGACCACTCCAAACATGCGAACACTATTATGTGCATAACGATATGAAGCACTTATATACCACAATGTTCATAACTTTTCTGATTCCACTTCTAGGTATTTCTTTCTTGTGCATGTAGACTATGTTTCCCCGCACCCAGTGAATCCAGTCACTTGTACACATGGACCACTTTCTGCGCGCACGGTACTTCTAGCCTCACTCAAGAATATTTTGACCATTTACATGACTATCTTAATAGATGTTACTTATCAAATAGCATAATCAACGTATATGAATATTATGCTAAATACTCACATAAATCTTATTTTCTTAAAGAAAGAGTATTGGCTTACTTATTCTTGATCCCAATATGGTAATGGTCCCCCCTTGTGTTTCTCCAGAGAGATTATAATGCCATTGAAATAGCGACAAGCAATGGTTAAGTACTTCCACTTGAGATAACAAACTTCTATCCATCTTTTATCAGTAGATGTCACCTGATAGTGGTTTCCCGACATGTTCCCTTTACATGGCGACCCTTTCTATTATTCAATCATACCATCGACGAGGGGAATTCACCCTCTTCTTATTCTATTTGGGATGTTTCCCCACTATGATACTCATTGATGCTTCCACCACTTGAGGATGAGGAAAGGTCTGTGTCGATCCATCCCCAATCCCTACCCTATGCACCAACATCCATATTCTTGGAGTTTTCACCCCCCACATAGAAAACCGATTATTTCAAAGTCCTTCCTACTAATTTCCACTCCCAGTTATTTCCCCATTCAATCCCCCTCATATCCATCTATCTCTTCACTACTATGATACAATAGAATCGTCTTGACAATCTAATCACACCACTAGATATCACAAGACCAATCCCCCCCCTTCCCTCACACTATAATTGGATCCCCCACTTAACAGTCCCTTTAGGATTGATTTCAAGATTAGATTCTTCATTGTTTTTTTTTCTTCCTTTTTTCTGGTTCTATCCTCTAATCGAAATGGGAATGGAAGGGTTTCTCCTTAGAAGAAGGTTCCATCCCTTCACAACAATGGGTTTTGGCTTGTTTCACCACCTGGATGTTTTACATCACAATGGTGCAGAAGCAATACCAAAAATAAGAATCTCTATCGCACTAAGCAATTAAGCCATTTGAATCTTGGGACTGGTAAAGATATACTCAGTTAGATTATAGAGTTAGCACCACCTGATGCAGAACTTTCTCTTTAGATATAATCTCATATTTATTCAAGAAAGAGAGAATTTAATTTCTCAAGGGAGAAAAAATCACACTTACATAATAGAAAACATTAACAGAATAACAACCATTCTTCACATACAACAATATACAAATAATGGATCATAACATATACAAATGAATAAAGATGTAGTAACTAGACAAGAACATAAGAATACTTATCTTTTATGCAAAGTCACCAATTGCGTGTGTGATGCAGATGTTCCTCCAAGCCATAGATGTTGTTTTTCGTAATCTTTCAGCAACATAGCACCCCCGATCTGGGGATTGAACTTCACCATGGAAAAAGGATTCCTAGTTCTAATCTATGGTCTAACAAACAATGAAATTTCTCAATCCAAGGTGCTGACTATTGCAACTAGTCTATAGTCCCTCATTCCCCAAACACATGTCCCGCCCCAAGAAGTGTGCCCCTTCTTTGTTCAACATTCCTCCGAATCAGGAATTCAACAATAGGCTGAATCAGGAATTCTTAGAGCACTCCAAATAATTCCTAGTGCATCATGGAAAAATTCCCATCCAATCTCTCACTTGGAGAGATTTATCACGGGCCTGATGACCCGCCTCTTCGAAAAACTATGGGCTTGATAACCCGCTTCTTCAAAAACCTATGGGCCTGACAGCTGACTTCTTTAATCGTACCAAGGTTTTCCCAAGCACAGGGTTAAGCCATTAACATAATCACAACAAAATACAAACTTCTATTCATCTGAATGATGGAGGAAAACAATGGATGATCCCCAAATTACACTAAGGCTAGCAATATATATTGCATTCCTTAAACTGGACACTTTTCACCTTCATAATTAAATTTATCCACTTGGTGACTCGCTCCCATCCCTTGGGAACTTAGGATAAATAATATATCTGTAAGTTACACTTTTTAGAAACATTTTTAAAATATTTCCCCCTTTTTCCCTTTTTCGGTGGAGTTCAGTCCCATGTCTCTTTTCGTCTGAGTTTGTCTGTGCACAACGATGTAATATATTAATAACTTGATTTTGATACACTTTACAAGAATAAGAACACTAGACTATTTGAATAATGTCTCACTAGCCCAATAATCACATAGCATTTCCAACCTCAAAACATATGCATACATCTATATACATCACAATCATTCCTGCACACTTTTTTGAGTGTGCGCAACACTGTGGAATATGCGCACCCTCCCTTGATGCGCAATCCACCTGCATAGTTCAAGTACATGCAACACTATGGAATGTGCACACCTTTTTCTTTGGTTGCAAAACTCGCACTCTACTCAGATACACGAAAAACAAGAAAGATCACCAACCTATATGTTCATTAAATTTACACTTGTTTCCAATGGCTCACCAACCTATATGGATGAATACATCACGCACTACTAAGGTGTGAACAAAAACAAAATGGCTGACCATACTATATACACAACTAAAATGGGGTTCGGATTAGGGAGATTACAAATCCATTGAATTAAAATCGACCTCAAGCATTCAACCTCTCATCTCGTCTTGTTTTCCAAAGAGATATTCCAATTTGGTCCAAATATTGTTTGGAGTAGTACAAGCTTCAATATGCAACAATAGCTCGGGGGACATTGGCATACAAATAAGACCATATGCCTCATCCATGTGGTTGAAATATCTGTATTTCTCGATTTCTGATGTTGGCTCAACATCTGTATCCATTGTTATTCGGTACAAGCCTCTACCTTTGAGCTAAAGTAGAATCTTTATCTTCCACTCGAAATAATTGTGTGGTGTGAGAAGAATTGTAAGAATAAATTCCATTCTTTTTTACTGCACATATCTTATGAACCTGCAAATAA
This sequence comes from Picea glauca, assembly GCA_000966675.3. Classification (NCBI taxonomy): domain Eukaryota; kingdom Viridiplantae; phylum Streptophyta; class Pinopsida; order Pinales; family Pinaceae; genus Picea; species Picea glauca. The sequence goes on from JZKD02S0538551.1 coordinate 12,186, forward strand.
TTACATGTGCACCTTGATCCTAGAAACATGTGGGTGTTGATAACATGTGAAGTTTCAGTGAAACCTACACAGATACCTTAACTAGATAAATTCACACAAAGATTGCAAAAAGAACCAGATAGAGAGAAGTACGAATGCGAGAAATAATAATGGAATTGTATTAATTGAATGGTAGAATGAGAAATAAATACATGAAATACTCTACATGACTAAGTGAATGCACCATAGTAATGATCCAGAGAGATCTGGACACTCATTGAAGAAAACTAGAGTTATTTTCCACCTCGTCTTAGTTAACTACCCATGCAATCATTAGTTAATTGAATCACATGTGTGAAGGTGAGAGAAACACATGAATGCATATGATATGAACCCTCTTGGCCACATGCATGTGATATGCACCCTCCTGGTGAGAAAATTGAGGTGAACATGCAATTGTTGGTCACAAAATAGAGGTTTCCATGTATGAGTAGCCTCCACTAGTATAAATGAAATCTAACCGAGTCAAAACTAAAGGGGGAAGGATCCTTATTTTATAGGAGGCACACTATTTTGTAGGGAATATTCTCAAGAGAGAATATTCTCATGTACGGATAGCACCCTCAACATTAGACTAGAAAACTTAGGAAAAAGAATTACTATTTGAGTCTGTAATATCTCCAACAAGATTGTATATCTTCAACAATTATTATATCGATAGCCTAGTGGACCTCAAGATTAGAATATAATCTAATTAATGCATTATTAATTTCACCTAGAACTTTGACATTTGTCATGTCCAATTGTACAATCTAAGTATTAGACTTCTTGGGTTCAACTTTCAACTTCCTACAAACATAATATGACATTACATTGGAAGAGGCCCCTCAATATGCTAAAACATTATGTACATTTCTATTAAGGATTTCAAATATCAAAAGGAAAGGGGGTGTATGAGAACTAGACTTCTCTCTTATTAAAGCAACATTTACATTAAGTTGCTTATTATTTTTATATGAATTATGGGGAACTTTTCCCTTATCTTTACTTCCAGATGTAGTAGTTTCATTTTCAGGATTAGTCTTTCCTAAAGCTTGAAGTAACTTGTCTTTTTGTTGTTTTAATTTTGGTAGTTCATATAACGAGATATTTTCTCTTGTTTTCTTCATATCCTTGACCAGATCATAATCTAAAATATCATAAATAAAAACATACTCACCTGCACCAGATATTGATTTATATATAGATTAATATTTTTGGGAAGGAGAAGATATGGGTGGTGATCCTAAATTTGATGAACTCACTTTACTTCTAGATTATGCAACACAAATATCTTTGACTATTTCACCTTCCTCATCATCTGTTATCCCATGGGATATATCCCATGTAACATTGATGTAAGGGGTTTCCTCCTCCTCCTCCTCCTATTTATCTATTTGTATCTCTTCCTCCTCTTACATAGAAGTGAAAACTTCAAATATATTTACAAATGATGGACATGTATTCTATGAATGACTTGCATTGTGTTCTCTACAAAATTTATCTTGTGTGAACTCCTCAAGATGAATTTCATTAGTAGGAGGGTTTTGGTTTCCTGGTGGTGTTGTTGGATCATGTTGTCATTGATGTCAAAGGAATAATCTCTTGTCATAGTATATTGATGTATTGATTGATGGATCATGTATTGTCAATGTTGTCAATGGATCGATGTCAAGTGGATTCATAGTTATATGATGTCATGCATAGATGAAGATGGATCAATGTGTTGTCATTTATATATGATGCATAGATAATGTCATGCATAGATGTGTTTTCATTGATATATGATGCATAGATGGATTTATGCATTAATGTATTGATCAATGCATCATGTGGTCATGCATGGAATCAATGACAAAGGGACAATGTCATAGTGATGTGTTTTCATGAGTTATTCCAGTTGGATTGATGTAAATATGACTCATTATTGTATTTCATGGTTGATAGGAATTACAAATGGATGAACTCCAAAGTGGTCCCCTTATGGTGAAATACCTCACAGGAAGACACTTTGCGGTTGAGTTATCCTAGAAGTATGGATAGACAACCCAAGATTAATTATGGAATAATGAGATAAATATCAATGAATTTTTCAGTAAAACTATCCTATATGGATAATGCTTGTCATGTTGTTTCCGGTGGTATGTGGAACGTCACATAAATCCTCACGATTAGAGAGTTATGGCCATGTGAAGTTGGAGAATCCTCATGAGTCATCTAGAAGCCCCAATAGGTCAAAATAGTCAAAGTGGTTGCAAAGAAGAAATTATTTAAATAATAAAGTGAAGTCATGAGTGCACTATAAGTCAAAGAGGATTATTTAAATAATAAAGTTAATGGAGAACTTACTAATTATGGAAAGAGATTATAAGTGGGTTAACCCTAAAATAAGGAAAGTAGGTTAAGTGGACAAATGGATATGTGAACAAGTGGCTAAGTGGACAAAGTTTGACAAAGGTGGTTGTGCGGACAAAGTGGTTATGTGGACAAAGTGGATATGTGGACAAAGTGGCTAAGTGGATGCTTCTAAAGGAAGCTACTTGGAGAGTATAAACAAGAGAGCAAGGGTCTCTTGGTCATGCATCTTTCTTGAGCATATTGAAGATCTATTATGGGTGAAAGATTCATTGTAGGTACTCATGGACACATCAAAGTTTCCCTAAGTTTGAGATCTTGACGACGAAAGTTTCAGAAGTTCAAAAACCCTAGTTTCTAAAGGAGTACACGGGCTGCAATGAGCCAGAGCGCATACATATGCAGGTTGCAGTGAGGCAAGATGCATACACACGCAAGATGAAGGGGATCAAAGAACATATAGTTGGAAAGATTCATGGATATTTGAGTGAGAGATGGTGCTAGGTTTCTGAAGTCTGAAGCAAATTCCAGATCGACATTCTATGGGCTCAGATATGTCATAGAAGCTTTTTGTATGGTTTCATAGTTGTCTTTATGGATACTTTTACTTATTATATGGTAAATACTTAAGGAATTCTTGGTATGGCTGTTGTGATATGGTTTATGTTGGTTGATTGATTGAGTGAGAAACACTCTTATGTTTCAGTACTGATATGGTTTCCATATTATACTGGTTACTTATACATGATTATGTAACATTTATATTGTATGGTTGAGGAGCATGAGTAAGTTGTTGGGCAACATAGATGTGTTGTGATTGGTTATGGTATATATTGGACAGTGAAAGACAAAAGTGGATGTGATAGAGGATGCAAAATATCTAATTTTTCAAGGAGAGAGAAAACCCTAGTTCTTCAGGAGGTATACACAAGTTGCAATACAGATAGGCTGTGTACATAAGCGGGCTACACTATAGGTAGGGTGCGTACATATGTGTGTTTCATTACTAACAGGTCACGTACCTGTTGACATATTGGTATCTGTTGAGGATTGAATCCTTTTCTCAGTTGGTGTTGAGTTGTGTAATATGAGTCTTGCATTACAAAGTTGGTGCTCTTGTGGAGTTGATACTCTATTCAGTTGTTGCTGATAAAACTCCAAGGATTTTTCCTTTTGTTCTTTGTGGTGATGGATTATTGATGATATCCATTGTTGATATATGTTTACATACAACTGGTTATAAATTGACAGTAATAAGTGATGAGTAAATTGTGATTTCTAACTAAGGAGTTTTTGTGAAAGGAAGTGAAAAAAAGACCTACACTGATTCACTCCCCCTTAGTGTGATCGATGTGTCCAATAATTGGTATCAGAGTGGGCCTTTACTATAAGCCTTAATGAGCTTGGAGGAGGACACAAAAATGGATGATGAAGTTCCAATCCTTGATGAGAAAAATCATTCAGCATGGAGAATAGAAATGAAAGAGTATTTGAAAGCAAAAGGAGGAGGTGTTTGGAAAGAAACTATTGGTGGATCAGTTCCCTTGAAGAATAAGTCAAATTTTGCAGCTCAAAAGGAAGAAAATAAGAATGATGCATTGTCTCTCAAGACCATTCTCAATGGAATCTCAAGCTTTGTCAAAGAAAGCATGGGACAATGCACTTCTACCAAGGCTCTATGGCTAAAGCTAGAGAAGACATACCAAGGAAAAAAGGAAGACACTAAAGACAATTCCATCAAGAACATAAAGGTAAAGAATCTCTCGATTGCAATAATTCTAAGTGTGATGATGTTGAATGTTTATTTACAAGTGAAAAAGAAAACATAGAAGAAGTTTGTGTAGAATCATATGACAGTTATCCTATAGTTGAGGAGGAAGATTTGTTGGAACTAAAAGTTAAAGTTTTAGCTGAGTTAGAAGATGTTAGCAATGAAATAAGACATTACTCAATTTCTTTTGTGTATCTTGAAAAATACACCAATGAAGTCCTAGAAAAGTACTCAAGATATACCATGGCACTAAAGCAATCTCTCAAAGAACAAGAAGAAAGTAAAAAGACTCAATTAGAAGAAAAAGAAGAAGAGATCAAAAGACTAAATAATGAAATAGAAGAAAATAAGAAGGTAGATGATGAGATTAACAAAAGTATTGAAGTTAATGTCAATCTCAAGGCAAAAATTGAAGAAGCCAAAAGGGTAGAGGAACTATTAAAGAATCAAGTAAATGAAAAGGATGAGTGTCTTAAGTTGGAAGCTGAAGTTGTTGATCTTAGAAAGAAAGTAGAGAAATCAAACAAATTCTTGAATAGCTCAACAATCTTGAATGAAATCTTGGATAGTCAAAGATCACCAAATGATAAATTAGGTCTTGGATACAACAAAGAAGCTACACATTTTCAAGCAAGCACCTCAAAGAAGCATGAGGTAAGTCCCTCATTCTCAAAAGATGGAAATAATGTTGCAAGNCATAAAGTGCTTCAAACAAGCTCATATTTAAATATGCTTGATAGCCATTGTTATAAGAAAACTATACCAAGTGAAGTTGGTCTTCCCATTTTCATGGTTTATCCATCACATACATCCTGAACATATCTTCAATCACCCGGTCTACCCTCTCTATCTGTCCATCTGAATCAAGGTGATATGATGTGATGAAGTTAGATTCGTCCTGAATCCTTTGAATATACCTTTCCAAAAGTTTGATGTGAACTTAGGATCTATGTTATACACAACTATCTTATGAACACATGCAACCTAGGAACTTTGTGCATGAAAATATCAACAATGTTAGCTTCCTTGTGCACTGACTTCACTGGAATAAAATGGGTAGCTTTAGTAAGTTTTTCCACCACTACCATAATAGAATCATGTTGCTTATCATTCCTAGAAAACTTTGTAATAAAATCGATGGTTATAACTTCCCACTTCCACTCAAGGATGGGTAAAGGTTGTAGCAGCCCTACCAGATGTCTATTCTTAACCTTGACCTTTTGACATTCAAGGCATCTAGAAATAAAATCAACAACTTCCTTTTTCATGTCTAACAAATAGTATTTATTTTTTAATGCTACAATGGTCTTCCAGTAGCCTGAATGTCCCACATAAGAAACTTTATGCATCTCTGACAATAACAGGTTCTTCAACTCTTGAACATTAGGCACATAAACTCTATGCCTATACATGAGGATTCCATCTTCCTTTAGCTCATAACCTTCTAGATTATACCACGACATACCCTATTGTAATTTTTCCTTTATCTCCACATAGCTCAGATCTGATCGGGTAGCTTCTAAAATTATGTTGCTCAAATATGATTTGTACATGCTAATGGTTGTATCATGTATTTCGTTCACCTCCTACAGAGTGTGTCAGCTGCCTCGTTCTCTTTTCCCATGATATTCTTTATGTCGAAGTCATACTCACTAAGGAATTCTAACCACTTGCTTTGTATGTCATTTAAACTTCCTTGTCTAAACAAATATTTCAAACCGATATGGTATGTTCTCAACTCAATTATTTTACCCATGAGATAGTTCTGCCACATCTTCAAGGTATGCACTATAGCTTCCAATTCTAAGTCATGAGTAGAATAGTGCCTTGAATGCTCGTTTAGCTTTCTCGACTCATAACATATCACATGTCTTCTATGTCTAAGGAATCCTCCAAGTGCCTCCTTGCATGCATCCATGCACACAACAAAGTCTTAATCCAGATCAACAATCCTTAGTATTGGCACACTTGTTAACAAACTCTTCAAATGCTGAAAAACTCTTTGCACAATCCAGAGTCTAATCAAATCACACACCTTTCTTTTGAAAGGATGTAATTGGGTGCACAATTTGTGAGAAGCCTTCAATAAACCTTCTCTATTAACCTACAAGTTCCATGAAGGACCTCACCTATGCGACGTTTCTTGGCGTTGGCCATTCTTGAATGGATTTTATCTTTTCCGGGTCCACATCTATTCCTTCCTTGGAAATAATATGACCAAAATAATGAATCTGTAACTCATAGAATGAACACTTTCTCAACTTTGCATAAATTTTATGCTCCCTTAATACTTGTGGTAGCATCCTCAAGTGTTGTTCATGTTCTTCTTCAGACTTGGAGTAAATAAGTATGTCATCCAAAATTACAATGAAAAACTTATCTAAATATTCTTTGAAAACTTCATTCATCAAACACTTGAAGACAATTGGTGCATTTGAAAACTTGAAAGGAAACACTGTGAACTCGTAATGACCATACCGTGTCATGAAGGAAGTCTTCCTAATGTATTATTCTTTAATTCTCACTTAGTGATAGCCAGATCTAAGATCGATCTTTGAAAATATTTGTGTGAATCTCAGTTGATCAAAGAGGTCATCTATCCTTGTCAAGAGATACTTTTTCTTTACTATTACTTTGTTCAAATTCCTGAAGTCAATACAAAGTTTCAACATACCATCCTTCTGCTTCAAAAATAATACTGCCCCCCCCAAAGGTGACATAGTTGGGCCATGGGGGCTTCATCTTGTTGACCAATATCTTATCACGTTCATTGATAAAAGGGTTTTTTTAATTGTGAAAAATAGAGTGAATATATTGTAGGTATTGGGGAGGGGATGTGGGTATTTGGGGGTTTATAGGTATTGCGGGGTATAAAAAGAGTTATCTAGTAAAAATATGGGTTTATTTGATTGGAAATATGTATTGGGAAGGGGGCTCAACAAAAGGATTTTTGGAGGTATTTGTCAATATCTAGTGAAATTAGGGGTATTATTTAATATCCCACAAAAATAGGTGCTATGTCATAGGTTCACTAAGTGAAGACCCCGTGACTTGGGAATATATACCCCTTCTTTAGAATCTCTTAATGTTTCATTTGCAACTTCTTCATCTCTGGCATACTCATCCTATACAGGGTCTTAGATACAAGAGTTGCACCCGGCTTCATATTTATAAAGAAATCAATATCTCTTTTTGGTGGCAACCTCGATATATCTTTAAAGACATCCTCAAATTCCTTCAATACTACGTAGTCTTCAACACTTGGCACTTTATCCTTAGGTGCCTCCTCCATGTGCATTTTGAATACTTTGCATCCCTTTATGAAGTTTTTTTCAGCTGTAGAGTTGAAACTTCTCTAATAGATATATCTATTGGAATAACTTGAATTATTCTTAAGTTTCCTTCCTCATCCAGGAAAGTAAATTCCTTATTGTAACAGTCTAGAAGAATGTGATTCTCATCCAACCAATCCATACCAATGAGGAAATCATATAAGCCCAAAGGTATGATATTCAAATAATATTTTTTTCACAATCCATTCGTATCCATTAGACATTCCTTAACCATCTCATTAATCTTTCTCTTTGCACCTGTAGCTAACTGTACCAACCAAGGTTTTCCAAGCTTACTTCTTGAATGGAATCTTTCCACTATTTTAGGATCTCGATAACTATGACTAGCTCCTGGATCAATTAAAATAACAATAGGTTGGTCATTAATCTTACCTTCCACTTCAATCATGTGCAACTAAAACTCTGCTTGCTTGTTATCCAAGGCTGCATAAATCTTGGGTAGATTTCTGCCCATGTCTTCAACTATTGCAGCTTGTTGTACATTGTGCACAATCCTCACTTTTTCACCTCTTTGAGGAAAATCTCTATACATATGATCTTCGCCACAACCCCAACATTGAGTAAGTTGTTTCCTTGGTCTTTTCCCCACTAATTCAGTCATTCTAGGCTCCTTGAGAGTTGGCTTTCCTTGTGCAGTATTTTTGAAAAAATAGTGGCTTAGTCCACTTCTTCCTCTATTCCACCTTGATTTTCATCTTGTCATCCCAAGCCTTTTGGAAAGTAGATCTTCCTTTTTGTTGATCATAAAGAAATTTAGTGTGCCTCATGGTTTCCTCCAATGTATTGGTATCATCATATTGTATCTTGTCATTGATAAATGAGGGTATCCCACTCAGGTATCTCTGAATTTTGACTTGCTCATCCTTGATGAATACGACATACTTGAGCAGTTCTAAGAATCTTCTTTCATACTCATCAATGGTCATGATACCAAGCTTGAGTTCAAAGAACTCCTTCATTTTCCTTTCATAGTACCTCTTGGTTAAATATTTTATTTCAAAATACCTCTTAAACTCCCTCCAAGTGAGCTTCTTTCTATCAATGTGTTGCACCTGCACAAACTAATCCCACCACATTGATGGTTTTCCTTTAAGTTGATATATGGAAATTCTCTTTGTTGCCTACGCAAAGTAATTATGAAGCTGGAAGTACTTCCTCACACCCAAAATCCAAGTCTCTGCATCCTCATCCTTCTTGTGCTCACCTTCAAAGGTAGGAGGCTTGATCTTGTTCATCTCTCCCCATAGCTCATCCACCCCAGTCCTTCTCTTATGCTTTATGTTAGGAGATGGACTTGATTTATTGTGCAATTTCCTAAATGAATGCTTTGGTGAGTGGTGATGTTTCCTATCAACACCTCTTGTTTCTCTTCTTTCACAACGAGACTTGTGACTCCTCGACTTGCTTGACTCTGTCTCTCTGTCCATTTTATTTTCTATTCTATCCAAGATTTGCATCAACTTGATGTTAAAGCCATCTTGTTTCTCATTGGCTTTCATAAGCCTTTAATTATCAAATTTGTAGCTTTGGACATATTTTTGCAAGCCCTTTATGGTTTTCACCAAGTTTATGCATTCATCCTTGGATTCTATACCATCCACACCAAATCTGACATGCAAATCCCCGAATTCATTATCATGACTGAAAAATTCTCCGCACATCTTCCATGCTTCAACTTTCTGTGCTGATTCAGTCCTTCTCTAATCATTGCTAATTATACAAAATGTGCAGGAAATTAATATTTGTTAGACGATTTCATGTGACAACTACATGAAAATATGAACCATTTTGTCATAATCCTTTCTTATGATTCCTTGGATGATTTTAACATCCCAAATTCTAGTGTGCACACTCGCACAACAATACTTTGTGCGCATCACAACTCTACACTTCACACCAATATTTTCTATGCACAATATACTATGCACTGTGTGAAACCAATTCCTTTAATGTGCACATCAATTTCATGCTGATATCTGACCCATACAAGTCTAGTGTTGAACCAATAGCTCTGATACCATAATGTAATGTCCCCAACTACCCAGGCTAGGCCACATCACCCATGATCACAAATTATGACGCTCTGATACAACAATGTAACGTACCTAAATGACGTACCCATCTTACTGCTGAGTAAATTCACCCAAAATTCTAGTGCATAGTTAATTTCATATTGCGTGGAAACATTTGAGGGAATTTGCAAAAACCAAAATGGTTTGTGTCACACCACAGTCCTTCCAGTTTTTGCAAATTATAACAGTGGAAGTAACTTGAAATAAAACTATGCACTCAAGCATAGTGAGCACACTAATGTTACAAAGCATAAGACCACTCCAAACATGCGAACACTATTATGTGCATAACGATATGAAGCACTTATATACCACAATGTTCATAACTTTTCTGATTCCACTTCTAGGTATTTCTTTCTTGTGCATGTAGACTATGTTTCCCCGCACCCAGTGAATCCAGTCACTTGTACACATGGACCACTTTCTGCGCGCACGGTACTTCTAGCCTCACTCAAGAATATTTTGACCATTTACATGACTATCTTAATAGATGTTACTTATCAAATAGCATAATCAACGTATATGAATATTATGCTAAATACTCACATAAATCTTATTTTCTTAAAGAAAGAGTATTGGCTTACTTATTCTTGATCCCAATATGGTAATGGTCCCCCCTTGTGTTTCTCCAGAGAGATTATAATGCCATTGAAATAGCGACAAGCAATGGTTAAGTACTTCCACTTGAGATAACAAACTTCTATCCATCTTTTATCAGTAGATGTCACCTGATAGTGGTTTCCCGACATGTTCCCTTTACATGGCGACCCTTTCTATTATTCAATCATACCATCGACGAGGGGAATTCACCCTCTTCTTATTCTATTTGGGATGTTTCCCCACTATGATACTCATTGATGCTTCCACCACTTGAGGATGAGGAAAGGTCTGTGTCGATCCATCCCCAATCCCTACCCTATGCACCAACATCCATATTCTTGGAGTTTTCACCCCCCACATAGAAAACCGATTATTTCAAAGTCCTTCCTACTAATTTCCACTCCCAGTTATTTCCCCATTCAATCCCCCTCATATCCATCTATCTCTTCACTACTATGATACAATAGAATCGTCTTGACAATCTAATCACACCACTAGATATCACAAGACCAATCCCCCCCCTTCCCTCACACTATAATTGGATCCCCCACTTAACAGTCCCTTTAGGATTGATTTCAAGATTAGATTCTTCATTGTTTTTTTTTCTTCCTTTTTTCTGGTTCTATCCTCTAATCGAAATGGGAATGGAAGGGTTTCTCCTTAGAAGAAGGTTCCATCCCTTCACAACAATGGGTTTTGGCTTGTTTCACCACCTGGATGTTTTACATCACAATGGTGCAGAAGCAATACCAAAAATAAGAATCTCTATCGCACTAAGCAATTAAGCCATTTGAATCTTGGGACTGGTAAAGATATACTCAGTTAGATTATAGAGTTAGCACCACCTGATGCAGAACTTTCTCTTTAGATATAATCTCATATTTATTCAAGAAAGAGAGAATTTAATTTCTCAAGGGAGAAAAAATCACACTTACATAATAGAAAACATTAACAGAATAACAACCATTCTTCACATACAACAATATACAAATAATGGATCATAACATATACAAATGAATAAAGATGTAGTAACTAGACAAGAACATAAGAATACTTATCTTTTATGCAAAGTCACCAATTGCGTGTGTGATGCAGATGTTCCTCCAAGCCATAGATGTTGTTTTTCGTAATCTTTCAGCAACATAGCACCCCCGATCTGGGGATTGAACTTCACCATGGAAAAAGGATTCCTAGTTCTAATCTATGGTCTAACAAACAATGAAATTTCTCAATCCAAGGTGCTGACTATTGCAACTAGTCTATAGTCCCTCATTCCCCAAACACATGTCCCGCCCCAAGAAGTGTGCCCCTTCTTTGTTCAACATTCCTCCGAATCAGGAATTCAACAATAGGCTGAATCAGGAATTCTTAGAGCACTCCAAATAATTCCTAGTGCATCATGGAAAAATTCCCATCCAATCTCTCACTTGGAGAGATTTATCACGGGCCTGATGACCCGCCTCTTCGAAAAACTATGGGCTTGATAACCCGCTTCTTCAAAAACCTATGGGCCTGACAGCTGACTTCTTTAATCGTACCAAGGTTTTCCCAAGCACAGGGTTAAGCCATTAACATAATCACAACAAAATACAAACTTCTATTCATCTGAATGATGGAGGAAAACAATGGATGATCCCCAAATTACACTAAGGCTAGCAATATATATTGCATTCCTTAAACTGGACACTTTTCACCTTCATAATTAAATTTATCCACTTGGTGACTCGCTCCCATCCCTTGGGAACTTAGGATAAATAATATATCTGTAAGTTACACTTTTTAGAAACATTTTTAAAATATTTCCCCCTTTTTCCCTTTTTCGGTGGAGTTCAGTCCCATGTCTCTTTTCGTCTGAGTTTGTCTGTGCACAACGATGTAATATATTAATAACTTGATTTTGATACACTTTACAAGAATAAGAACACTAGACTATTTGAATAATGTCTCACTAGCCCAATAATCACATAGCATTTCCAACCTCAAAACATATGCATACATCTATATACATCACAATCATTCCTGCACACTTTTTTGAGTGTGCGCAACACTGTGGAATATGCGCACCCTCCCTTGATGCGCAATCCACCTGCATAGTTCAAGTACATGCAACACTATGGAATGTGCACACCTTTTTCTTTGGTTGCAAAACTCGCACTCTACTCAGATACACGAAAAACAAGAAAGATCACCAACCTATATGTTCATTAAATTTACACTTGTTTCCAATGGCTCACCAACCTATATGGATGAATACATCACGCACTACTAAGGTGTGAACAAAAACAAAATGGCTGACCATACTATATACACAACTAAAATGGGGTTCGGATTAGGGAGATTACAAATCCATTGAATTAAAATCGACCTCAAGCATTCAACCTCTCATCTCGTCTTGTTTTCCAAAGAGATATTCCAATTTGGTCCAAATATTGTTTGGAGTAGTACAAGCTTCAATATGCAACAATAGCTCGGGGGACATTGGCATACAAATAAGACCATATGCCTCATCCATGTGGTTGAAATATCTGTATTTCTCGATTTCTGATGTTGGCTCAACATCTGTATCCATTGTTATTCGGTACAAGCCTCTACCTTTGAGCTAAAGTAGAATCTTTATCTTCCACTCGAAATAATTGTGTGGTGTGAGAAGAATTGTAAGAATAAATTCCATTCTTTTTTACTGCACATATCTTATGAACCTGCAAATAATTACATGTGCACCTTGATCCTAGAAACATGTGGGTGTTGATAACATGTGAAGTTTCAGTGAAACCTACACAGATACCTTAACTAGATAAATTCACACAAAGATTGCAAAAAGAACCAGATAGAGAGAAGTACGAATGCGAGAAATAATAATGGAATTGTATTAATTGAATGGTAGAATGAGAAATAAATACATGAAATACTCTACATGACTAAGTGAATGCACCATAGTAATGATCCAGAGAGATCTGGACACTCATTGAAGAAAACTAGAGTTATTTTCCACCTCGTCTTAGTTAACTACCCATGCAATCATTAGTTAATTGAATCACATGTGTGAAGGTGAGAGAAACACATGAATGCATATGATATGAACCCTCTTGGCCACATGCATGTGATATGCACCCTCCTGGTGAGAAAATTGAGGTGAACATGCAATTGTTGGTCACAAAATAGAGGTTTCCATGTATGAGTAGCCTCCACTAGTATAAATGAAATCTAACCGAGTCAAAACTAAAGGGGGAAGGATCCTTATTTTATAGGAGGCACACTATTTTGTAGGGAATATTCTCAAGAGAGAATATTCTCATGTACGGATAGCACCCTCAACATTAGACTAGAAAACTTAGGAAAAAGAATTACTATTTGAGTCTGTAATATCTCCAACAAGATTGTATATCTTCAACAATTATTATATCGATAGCCTAGTGGACCTCAAGATTAGAATATAATCTAATTAATGCATTATTAATTTCACCTAGAACTTTGACATTTGTCATGTCCAATTGTACAATCTAAGTATTAGACTTCTTGGGTTCAACTTTCAACTTCCTACAAACATAATATGACATTACATTGGAAGAGGCCCCTCAATATGCTAAAACATTATGTACATTTCTATTAAGGATTTCAAATATCAAAAGGAAAGGGGGTGTATGAGAACTAGACTTCTCTCTTATTAAAGCAACATTTACATTAAGTTGCTTATTATTTTTATATGAATTATGGGGAACTTTTCCCTTATCTTTACTTCCAGATGTAGTAGTTTCATTTTCAGGATTAGTCTTTCCTAAAGCTTGAAGTAACTTGTCTTTTTGTTGTTTTAATTTTGGTAGTTCATATAACGAGATATTTTCTCTTGTTTTCTTCATATCCTTGACCAGATCATAATCTAAAATATCATAAATAAAAACATACTCACCTGCACCAGATATTGATTTATATATAGATTAATATTTTTGGGAAGGAGAAGATATGGGTGGTGATCCTAAATTTGATGAACTCACTTTACTTCTAGATTATGCAACACAAATATCTTTGACTATTTCACCTTCCTCATCATCTGTTATCCCATGGGATATATCCCATGTAACATTGATGTAAGGGGTTTCCTCCTCCTCCTCCTCCTATTTATCTATTTGTATCTCTTCCTCCTCTTACATAGAAGTGAAAACTTCAAATATATTTACAAATGATGGACATGTATTCTATGAATGACTTGCATTGTGTTCTCTACAAAATTTATCTTGTGTGAACTCCTCAAGATGAATTTCATTAGTAGGAGGGTTTTGGTTTCCTGGTGGTGTTGTTGGATCATGTTGTCATTGATGTCAAAGGAATAATCTCTTGTCATAGTATATTGATGTATTGATTGATGGATCATGTATTGTCAATGTTGTCAATGGATCGATGTCAAGTGGATTCATAGTTATATGATGTCATGCATAGATGAAGATGGATCAATGTGTTGTCATTTATATATGATGCATAGATAATGTCATGCATAGATGAATATGGATCGATGTGTTTTCATTGATATATGATGCATAGATGGATTGATGCATTAATGTATTGATCAATGGATCATGTGGTCATGCATGGAATCAATGACAAAGGGACAATGTCATAGTGATGTGTTGTCATGAGTTATTCCAGTTGGATTGATGTAAATATGAATCATTATTGTATTTTCATGGTTGATAAAAATTACAAATGGATGAACTCCAAAGTGGTCCCCTTATGGTGAAATCCCTCACAGGAAGACACTTTGCGGTTGAGTTATCCTAGAAGTATGGTTAGACAACCCAAGATTAATTATGGAATAATGAGATAAATATAAATGAATTTTTTAGTAAAACTATCCTATATGGATAGTGCTTGTCATGTTGTTTCCGGTGGTATGTGGAACGTCACATAACTCCTCACGGTTAGAGAGTTATGGCCATGTGGTTGGAGAATCTTCATGAGTCATCTAGAAGCCCCAACAGGTCAAAATAGTCAAAGTGGTTGCAAAGAAGAAATTATTTAAATAATAAAGTGAAGTGATGAGTGTACTATAAGTCAAAGAGGATTATTTAAATAATAAAGTTAATGGAGAACTTACTAATTATGGAAAGAGATTATAAGTGGGTTAACCCTAAAATAAGGAAAGTGGGTTAAGTGGACAAATGGATATGTGAACAAGTGGATAAATGGACAAAGTTTGACAAAGGTGGCTATGCGGACAAAGTGGTTATGTGGACAAAGTGGATATGTGGACAAAGTGGCTAAGTGGATGCTTCTAAAGGAAGCTACTTGGAGAGTATAAACAAGAGAGCAAGGGTCTCTTGGTCATGCATCTTTCTTGAGCATATTGAAGATCTATTATGGGTGAAAGATTCATTGTAGGTACTCATGGACACATCAAAGTTTCCCTAAGTTTGAGATCTTGACGACGAAAGTTTCAGAAGTTCAAAAACCCTAGTTTCTAAAGGAGTACACGGGCTGCAATGAGCCAGAGCGCATACATATGCAGGTTGCAGTGAGGCAAGATGCATACACACGCAAGATGAAGGGGATCAAAGAACATATAGTTGGAAAGATTCATGGATATTTGAGTGAGAGATGGTGCTAGGTTTCTGAAGTCTGAAGCAAATTCCAGATCGACATTCTATGGGCTCAGATATGTCATAGAAGCTTTTTGTATGGTTTCATAGTTGTCTTTATGGATACTTTTACTTATTATATGGTAAATACTTAAGGAATTCTTGGTATGGCTGTTGTGATATGGTTTATGTTGGTTGATTGATTGAGTGAGAAACACTCTTATGTTTCAGTACTGATATGGTTTCCATATTATACTGGTTACTTATACATGATTATGTAACATTTATATTGTATGGTTGAGGAGCATGAGTAAGTTGTTGGGCAACATAGATGTGTTGTGATTGGTTATGGTATATATTGGACAGTGAAAGACAAAAGTGGATGTGATAGAGGATGCAAAATATCTAATTTTTCAAGGAGAGAGAAAACCCTAGTTCTTCAGGAGGTATACACAAGTTGCAATACAGATAGGCTGTGTACATAAGCGGGCTACACTATAGGTAGGGTGCGTACATATGTGTGTTTCATTACTAACAGGTCACGTACCTGTTGACATATTGGTATCTGTTGAGGATTGAATCCTTTTCTCAGTTGGTGTTGAGTTGTGTAATATGAGTCTTGCATTACAAAGTTGGTGCTCTTGTGGAGTTGATACTCTATTCAGTTGTTGCTGATAAAACTCCAAGGATTTTTCCTTTTGTTCTTTGTGGTGATGGATTATTGATGATATCCATTGTTGATATATGTTTACATACAACTGGTTATAAATTGACAGTAATAAGTGATGAGTAAATTGTGATTTCTAACTAAGGAGTTTTTGTGAAAGGAAGTGAAAAAAAGACCTACACTGATTCACTCCCCCTTAGTGTGATCGATGTGTCCAATAATTGGTATCAGAGTGGGCCTTTACTATAAGCCTTAATGAGCTTGGAGGAGGACACAAAAATGGATGATGAAGTTCCAATCCTTGATGAGAAAAATCATTCAGCATGGAGAATAGAAATGAAAGAGTATTTGAAAGCAAAAGGAGGAGGTGTTTGGAAAGAAACTATTGGTGGATCAGTTCCCTTGAAGAATAAGTCAAATTTTGCAGCTCAAAAGGAAGAAAATAAGAATGATGCATTGTCTCTCAAGACCATTCTCAATGGAATCTCAAGCTTTGTCAAAGAAAGCATGGGACAATGCACTTCTACCAAGGCTCTATGGCTAAAGCTAGAGAAGACATACCAAGGAAAAAAGGAAGACACTAAAGACAATTCCATCAAGAACATAAAGGTAAAGAATCTCTCGATTGCAATAATTCTAAGTGTGATGATGTTGAATGTTTATTTACAAGTGAAAAAGAAAACATAGAAGAAGTTTGTGTAGAATCATATGACAGTTATCCTATAGTTGAGGAGGAAGATTTGTTGGAACTAAAAGTTAAAGTTTTAGCTGAGTTAGAAGATGTTAGCAATGAAATAAGACATTACTCAATTTCTTTTGTGTATCTTGAAAAATACACCAATGAAGTCCTAGAAAAGTACTCAAGATATACCATGGCACTAAAGCAATCTCTCAAAGAACAAGAAGAAAGTAAAAAGACTCAATTAGAAGAAAAAGAAGAAGAGATCAAAAGACTAAATAATGAAATAGAAGAAAATAAGAAGGTAGATGATGAGATTAACAAAAGTATTGAAGTTAATGTCAATCTCAAGGCAAAAATTGAAGAAGCCAAAAGGGTAGAGGAACTATTAAAGAATCAAGTAAATGAAAAGGATGAGTGTCTTAAGTTGGAAGCTGAAGTTGTTGATCTTAGAAAGAAAGTAGAGAAATCAAACAAATTCTTGAATAGCTCAACAATCTTGAATGAAATCTTGGATAGTCAAAGATCACCAAATGATAAATTAGGTCTTGGATACAACAAAGAAGCTACACATTTTCAAGCAAGCACCTCAAAGAAGCATGAGGTAAGTCCCTCATTCTCAAAAGATGGAAATAATGTTGCAAGNATATGTGAGCTCCATTGATATATCTTATGATGTATTATTAGAGGCATATTTGTTGGATGTCTTGGTGCATGCATTTGGCATGTGGTTGAGCTACATATTGGGACATGCAGTTGATCAATTGATGAGGTGGTTATGCTGCACATCATTGATGAGTCATATCTTGATCTATGGTTGATACATGATTGGTACATACATTGGTACATTGTTAGAGGCACTTGCTAGCAGTATGATTGGCACATGGTTTATGGTTGATATGGCATACATGTATGGGAACACATATTTATTGTAGTTCATCTTGTTGAGGTTTGGTGCAAGGTTGATGCACTTGATTTGGTACATGATGTATGGGATGATATAGTTGAGACACTTGTTATGTTGCTTGGTTGATATATTGATGGTTGAGATACATGGTTGTGGAAATTGGTTCATGGTAGCGGCATATCATGAGTGATATGACACTTTTGTGAGGCACAAGGTTGTCATGTTCGTAGAGGCATATGGTTGATACATTCCACTGATGATATCTTATGGTATATTGTATGGTATTGATGTACATGGGTGTTGTGCATAGTTGACACACAATATGGCACATGATGTACTTGGTTGATTTTGTTCATGATTCTCTATTCATTATTGAAATATCTTTTGCTTCATTATGCATGGTATGGAACGAGTTTGATGCATGGACAGGTCCAAGGATCGTCATAGGAAGAGTGGATCATTCTTGAGCAATTTATATATGTTCTGGTTGAGCAGTAGCATTTGCAGCAGAATCATATTGCAGTGGTAGCATATTGTTCATATTGTAGAGAATATAGGGGGAGACATACCCACAGGGGGAGTCATTCATATTCCCATGATTCCAGGAGGAGAGATTTATCAGATGCAAAGGTAAATACTTGGAGAAATATCACAAAGGCATGGTTCCAGGGGGAGCGATGGTCATAGGGGGAGAATGAGCGATATATCTTCAACATTACATCATAGTGATATCCCTTATTCAAAAGGGGAGATATTATTCAAAGGAATATCAAAGGCATCTAGACAAGGGGAGCATCCCCAAGGAGAGTTCAGGTAGGAGGATCAACCCCAAGGAAAGAACTATCCTTTTCCATTGATGTCAAAGAGGGAGAGATAGTCACATTGATGTGATTGAAATGAATATTGATGAAGAGCAATGCCATGTCTACTTGTTGCCATCAATGATTGGTGTTGACATCAATGTTGGTATTTCCATCAATGCCAAAGGGGAATATTGTTGGATCATGTTGTCATTGATGTCAAAGGATCAATGTCTTGTCATAGTATATTGATGGATCATGTATTGTCATTGTTGTCAATGGATCAATGTCAAGTGGAGTCATAGTTATATGATGTCATGCATAGATGGAGATGGATCAATGTGTTGTCATTGATATATGATGCATAGATGATGTCATGCATAGATGAAGATGGATCGATGTGTTGTCATTGATATATGATGCATAGATGGATTGATGCATTAATGTATTGATCGATGGATCATGTGGTCATGCATGGAATCAATAACAAAGGGACAATGTCCTAGTGATGTGTTTTCATGGGTTATTCTAGTCGGATTGATGTAAATATCACTCATTATTATCTTGTCATGGTTTATAGGAAGTACAAATGGATGAACTCCAAAGTGGTCCCCTTATGGTGAAATCCCTCATGGGAAGACGCTTTGCGATTGAGTTATTCTAGAAGTATGGTTAGAGAACTAAATATTAATTATGGAATAATGAGATAAAGATCAATGAATTTTTCAGTGAAACTATCCTAGATGGATATTTATTGTCATGTCGTTTCCGGTGGTATGTGGAACGCCACATAAATCCTCACGGTTAGAAAGTTATGGTCATGTGAAGTTGGAGAACCCTCATGAGTCATCTAGAAGCCCCAAAGGGTCAAAGTAGTCAAAGTGGTTGCAAAGAAGAAATTATTTAAATAATAAAGTGAAGTGATGAGTGTACTATAAGTCAAAGAGGATTATTTAAATAATAAAGTTAATGGAGAACTTACTAATTATGGAAAGAGGTTATAAGTGGGTTGACCCTGAAATAAGGAAAGTGGGTTAAGTGGACAAATGGCTATGTGAACAAGTGGCTAAGTGGACAAAGTTGGACAAAGGTGGTTGTTTGGACAAAGTGGTTATGTGGAAAAAGTGGATATGTGGACAAAGTGGCTAAGTGGATTCTTCTAAAGGAAGTTACTTGGACAATATAAATAAGAGAGAAAGGGTTTCTTGGTCATGCAAATTTCTTGAGCATATTGAAGATCTATTATGGGTGAAATATTCATTGCAGGTAGTCATGGACGCATCAAATTTTCCGTAAGTCTGAGATCTTGACGGTGAAAGTTTCGGAAGTTCAGAAACCCTAGTTTCTGAAGGAGTACGTGGTATGTAGTGAGCCAAAGAGCGTACATACATGGGCTGAAGTGAGGCAGGAAGCGTACACACATGGGCTGAAGGAGAGCAGAGTGCGTAAAATTGGAAAGATTCATGGAGATTTGAATGAGATTTGGTACCAGGTTCCTGAAGTCCAAAGAAAATTCCTGATCGACTTTCTATGGGATCAGATCTGTCATAGAATCTTTTGGTATGGTTGCATAGTTGTATTGATGGATACTTTTGCTTATTATATGGAAATAATTAAGGCGTTCTTGGTATGGCTGTTGTAATATGGTTTATGTTGGTTGATTGATTGAGTGAGAAACACTCTTATGTTTCACTACTGATATGGTTTCCATAGTATACCAGTTACTTATAAATGATTAGGTAACATTCATATTGTATGGTTGAGGAGCATGAGTAAGTTGTTGGGAAACATAGATGTGTTGTTATTGGTTATGGTACAGATTGGATAGTGAAAGACATAAGTGGATGTGATAGAGGATGCAAAAGATATGAGTTTTCAAGGGGAGATAAAACCCTAGTTCTTTAGGAGGCATACATAGGTTGCAATATAGATAGGCTGCGTACATATGCAGGCTACACTATAGGTAGGGCATGTACATATGCGTGCTGCACTATTAATAGGTCACGTACCTATTGACATATTGGTATCTATTGAGGATTGAATCCTCTTGTCAGTTGGTGCTGATTTGTGTAAGCTGAGTCTTGCATTGCAGAGATGGTGCTCTTGTGGAGTTGATACTCTATTAAGTTGTTGCTGATAAAACCCCAAGGATTGTAGTCCATAATAAAATAAAATTGTACATACATCTTGTGTTCCTTGTGTTTTTTGTGGTGATGGCTTATTGATGATCTATGTTGCTGATATATGTTTACATACAACTAGTTATAAATTGACATTAATAAGTGATGAGTAAATTTTGATTTCTAACGAAGGATTTTTTGTGAAAGGATGTGAAAAAGAGCCCTACACTGATTCACCCCCCCTCCCTCTCATTGTGATCGGTGTGTCCAACAGGTATTTCTCCTAAAAGGAGGTCTCTATGGCGTTTTCTAAGATGTGCCTTCCCCTAAACATTTTTAATATCTATGATGTCATTCGAGAGTTTTTTTAATTATTCTTTGAAGACTATCCATGTCTACAATCTCTTTGTATTTTTTCTCATCTATAGTTTTGATTATGGTTTGTTTCTTGACAAGTGGAAAAGTTTTCTTTTCTTTTGCTGGCAATTTACCCACAATGCTCATCATTTCTTTTTCCACATCCAAGGTTCCTTGAAAAGTCTTAGTTAATGTGTTTTTCCTAGCTCTTTTGACAAACATGGAAATTGAAAAAGGAAGAGTTGTGGTATAAAATTCAATGATTGCATTGGTGGAAGGCCTATAATATTTAGAAAATTTATCCATTAGTGCTAGAAATATTTGATTTTTTTCTTTGAGTTCATTCTCATCATAGACAATTCTAACACCAATGTTGTTGGGGTTTTATCTTCACCAAATTTCTTCATGAATGCAGTTTCAAATTCATTCCAATTGGTCATTGATCCTTATGGTAATGCAAAGTACCAAGTAGATGATTTCCTTTCAAAATTATATGGAAACAAATGGAAAAAAACATCTTAATGTTGTAAATTCATTAAACTTACTGCTTACATGCATTTACTTACATGACCTTTTGGTGACTCATTTTTATTAGGATCAAAATTGGGTAAAAATGGTTCTGGATGCTTAGGAAAATTAGGAGCAGGTCCTGGAATAGAAACAACTCCTAGTGAAAGAGACCATCGTCTGGGTACATTAGCCATGTTTCTTCTTGGAGATGGTATCTGACTTCTTTAAGGAGACTATCTTTGGCTTCCTTGAGAACATTGTCTTAGAATTCCTTGAGACGACTCCTTGTTGAGATTCTAAAAGAGTATAAGGAGGAATTTCTGGAGGAGATGGTGGTTTACCATCATCACCTATGAAATGAATTCTAGTCTCTTCTATTCCTTGCGAAATTTTTAACAATTCAAAAAGAGGGTTAACTCGAGAGGAAAAATCAATAACACTTGTTTGTGATCTCTGAGATTGTTTACCTTTTGTAGGGATTGTGAATTCAATGAGTGACAGTCCAAACTATTCTCTTTGTGCTATGGTCAGGATTCTAGACAATTATAGTTGAGGATTAATGAATGCAAGTTTTTTCAGTAGTTGTAGAGACTACAACTTCAGTCTATAATGTAGAAATAGGGTCACTTTTTTCGTTTGAATAGACATATAAAAAACTATGCTTTGCTTGTTCTTTGAAATTTCACTGGTATATTTATGAAGATAGATTATTTGTGGAGGTGATTTAGTATGAGATGACCAAGATGACTTGGAATTGCGGGTTGATTTAATAGCCATGCATATCACTCAACCCTCCTTCTAATGCCAAAATTGTTGATAGCTGGAAAAATGCCTTCTTCCAACAATGTGGGAGGATCAACCGATGGTATATCCCAATTATATCTTCTCTCATTTGCGATAGTGATTGCCACTAGTATATGGGTCGGGTTTCCACCTAAAGGTTTTAAAATTAAACACAAAATCGAGAAAATCTAACAAATTGATTCTAAGTATCTAGCTTAAACTAATTAAATATCTATATTATCTATGGTATATTTAATTAGAGATTAATACTAAGTTGTCCTAGCTAGGAGTGTATATCACTGAAATCAAATACAAGACAAGATAATAATTGTTGAATTTTAATAAAAGAATTTACAAAAATTCATTAATTTTAAGTGAAGATACATATAGTTTTCCAAATAAATAGTCATTCAAAAAATCTAACATGTATTCTCATATCTAATCAAAATATCAATTTGAGAACTAAATGAATTTTGAAAGAAATTTCACACAAATATATAAATCATAGAAATGCAGAAAAATACAATCTCACATTCACATAGAAATATTTCTCGAGAAAGATATGAGCCTTCAGTTTTTCATAAAATGTTTGATAAAAATATACAAGATTTGAATGCCAAGTTTTCCAGCCCCTACTTCATCCGAGGAAACCCCTATTAATACCCATAAATCATATCATTTTAATTATTTATGTTACAACTAATTCCTCCAAATTAGGTGTTACTTTGTTACATGAGAAGAGGATAGTATTTATTTTTTATTATCTTTCTCTTAAAAATATGATTCCCATTTACTAAAAATATTCATCATATGCTCAAGGAGGGGATGTTTTAGACCACTTAGGCCTAATTCACATTGATACAGTTTGTTTAATATTTGTGATTTTTTCTTTTTTAATTTCAAAAAGAAAGATGAATTGGAACACTCCGAGGGAATTGTAACATATTCCTTCAACATATCACTTTTGATTGTACTAATTTGAGAAGTTAATTATGTACTAGTATGCCTTTTCTATTCCAAATTGACAACATAGAGATTGCTTGGAGCTTCATTCCCTAAATACTCATTAGTTGGAATATTTTAGTCTTCAATGATATCCATAGCTTGATCCCATAATTTGGAACACAATTGATTGGAATCCTTAACCAAACCATTTGTAAATTATTTAGAATTAATCTAGGAATCTAATAA
Organism: Picea glauca; assembly: GCA_000966675.3. Classification (NCBI taxonomy): domain Eukaryota; kingdom Viridiplantae; phylum Streptophyta; class Pinopsida; order Pinales; family Pinaceae; genus Picea; species Picea glauca. The sequence goes on from JZKD02S0538551.1 coordinate 35,939, forward strand.
AATATGGATCTGAGCCCTTTCTATGTTAGTCAACCTTGGAATATCTTCATGTTCCTTTTCATTTTTTACCTCCCAAACTTTGATCTTGTAAAAAGATTTTTGAGCAGCTTTATGTTCTTCCACCTGGATCTCTATTTGATCAGTTAACTTAAGAAAATCATTGCAATATTGTTGAATTTAACTAAGTTTGATATAGACATTAACTTGAACATCTTTTAGTTTGGAGTTGACACTTATAGTTCAGACTTGAAGAATTCAATAAAACTCTTCTCTTCATTCAATTTATTTACCTGTTCTTCCAAGGTATTCTTTTTCTTCTAATAATACTCAAACATTTCTTTTAACTATAATTCCTATTTATTTCTTGTGACATAAATTTCTTTTGGATATTCTTCTTCTAATTTATCAATTTCTATCTTATGTTAATCCTTAAGAAAAAAAGTTGTGTGAATCATGTTGTTCCTCAAGTTGATTGATTTGTTGCTGATGTGCCTCCTCAATTAAATACTTATGGTCTCTAAGTCTTTCCTCAAGAACAATGATTTGTTCCTTTTGCTTCTCCATTTCTCATACAAGCTCATTTACATTCCATGCATTAGCACTAGCAAAAACCCATAAAGAAAAAGTTGTTTCTTGTGCAACTTTTTATGGTTCTTTTCCTACAACATTCCATGCTAGGAACTATCTAGAAGTTTCTTCCTCAAGTACCCTTATTTTTATTTTCTTTGGCATATCCCTCATAATTCCTTTCTTCGAACTACTGAAGAAGTATTCTCCTAGGGGTACCACGGTCTCTTTTACTAGTTCCAATTGATTTAAGGACAATGCTAAGGGAACCATTTCTCCACTAATATTAGAAATTGATGTAACTGAGATGGTTGGTTTATTTGTAGCTTTGATTTGTGAATATTTAGCTACTAGACTTTTACGTGGATTTCCTTCTATCAAAGTTACACCTTTTGATACAAGAGTTTACGGTTCTGTGCTTCTCCCTTCTGTGGAGGACTTGTTCTGTTGTTCATTACCATATTTGTCCTTTTTCATATCTTTAACTAACTCATCCTTGTTTTGTTATGCATTATGCTTATCCCGTGTTGATTTGTCTATGTTCTATTCATTATTCTACCTATCTTGGGAAGATTCATCTTTACCCTGATGCTTAAGTTCTATTTTTTGAGATGGTTTTCCTTGCTAGATGTATTTGCAAGATACCAGATATATAAAATATGAAGAATAGAAATGAAATGCTAGAAATGACAGAATAACAGTAAAATATCCAGCATAATCTTCACAATACACATAAATGATATATGAAA
>JZKD02S0538551.1:42544-52767 GCA_000966675.3 Picea glauca
CTATTAGGTCTTCTTACATCCACCTTATTATATTTTATTGAAAGGCCTTATTAATATTGACCTTTATTACATCCGAATACATTGATCTACCTATGTGTGGGTTAGGACCTTAACAGTATTCAACACCCATAATTCTTTCCTTTTCTTCATAAAATTTACTTGATCTTTCATTTTTCTAGGCCATCACATTTTCCTTCCTCTTAATATATTTAATTCCTTCAATTCTCAAAATAATATCTTGAACATTTTCAACACCTTTGAATATAATATCAAGAGGAAATTTTTCATGTTGATATGATTTTGAATATCTGACCATTCTATGTTGATTTTTAACCACATCTTTTGGATCATGCATTTTGAAGTTTGTATAATGTAGCGATATATCCTCCAATTGTTTATCCTCTTTTCTTGCATTTTTTAATTTAACAAAGAATAAATTGCAATCTTGAGAGGGAAAGAAGGCCATATTTTCTTTGAATTCATCATTAGAGAAACAATTGTTCTTGTAGATACAGTTTCAAAAGTTATTTCTCTTAACAATATCTTATCAGGGACATATTTGGGCAACAAATGTGGGGATGTTGCACAACCATAAACCTAATATAAGAAAAAATTTCATCTAGGAACCAGTCTCCAATATCCATAAGTGTTTTTTTATGCCTCTGAGTAAATCTATCAGTTGAACACTTGAAAAAAAATGCATACAAGGGTACAATATAAATGTCACAAATATCATAGAAATGGTAATTGTACTTAATATTTTAGAGTATGGAGTAAATTGAGTGAATAGGAAGTTGGTTAGGTCCACAATTCTATTTTATTAGTGGAAATGAGTTTTTGCACACAAAACATCAACTAGATATGTAAACATCAAGAAAACAATAGTATATCGTGGTGGGAATTCAAATGACTTATTTATGGCCTATTGAACATTGGTTGATAAAATTTGGGCCCAACTAAATATTGAACCCTTATTGGTTATCTGATTCAATATTGGAACCCATTCTAATCTAATGTGTTGGGAGACGTTTTCACCATATATTTTGTAGAGCATGGTAGATACTGACATATAGGGTTCCTTGAGATGTTGAATTGTATAAAGATTATTTGAATTGGATTTAAATGATGTAGGATCACACCACCAGTCTCTAATTAAGACAAAGATTTCCACATCTTGTTCTTTTGATACTCGACTCTCAAAATATTTTAGAAATGGTTTATATAAACTAACTTTAGGTGGGCTTAGTTTATACATATCATTCAAATTATCTATCCTGAAAGGCCCTACTACTTGGAGAGATGCATCAACAATTATGCAAGTTTCAAGATCGATATGTGAGAGAATCCAACATACCATATCATAGTATGGAAAAATTACAGGCCTTGCAACTATTTGGTGAAGGTTTGATCTTCTGATATCTTGAAACGTATCCATGTCCCCATTGTCATCATCAATAAAGTTTCCTCTTTCGAACATTTCATAAATATGGATCCACTCTAGGCATACCTTTAACCCTGTATTGTAGGAGGTATAAGAGAAGAAAGATGAATTAGGGTTTTTCTCTTCATCATTTTCTTTGTCCTTTGGATATTCAGTCTTGAGCTATCTTCTCTTATCTTTCTGAGCCATACTTCTTGCATATGCCACAATTATAGGATATGTTAAGAGAATTTAAAATAAACCCAAAAGAAGCATTTGTTTCCAAATACATTCATATATTGGGTTTTAACTAGATACTAGAACTCAAATGTGATTTGGAAATAAAAAATTGCTAAGCCAAGGTTGTTGTGTGAATCTCCAAGATGCGTAGAGCATTATTTATTTCTTTAAAGGATTTTAGTTATGTAACTAAGTGAAAAATATCTTTGAACAATTTAAATGAGTGCCAAAAAAAAGGCTACGTTAGGTACCCATTGTACAATGAATCTAAGAATGAAACAATGAAAAATATAGGAAAGTGGGAAAGCCTCATGGGAACCCCCCCTCAAAGTATATTGCATCAAAAAGAAGAAGGAAGAATGGTAGTTGCTAATAAATTGTGTCCTTCACTCCAAGACGATCGTGCAAAATGTGGAACTTCTCCTCATAAAATGTCTTGGTGAAGATGTATGTAGTTTGTTTGAAGGATGGAAAATACTGCAAATCGATGATCCTATCATGTACTAGCTCTTTGATGTAATGCATGTGGATCTCATGTGTTTGGTCCACTATTGTTGCACCTGGTCTCTGTGAAACTTGAGAGTACTTTGATTGTCACACCAAATGAAAATCGGATGATGAAACTGGATGCGAGGATCGATGAGGAAGTTATGAAGCCAAAGTGCCTGAATAGTGACATTGACTGCTCCTTTGCACTTAACCTATACTGACAATATAGAAATAGCTGATTTATTTTTACTCAACCAACATATGGGACCAGAACCAAAACTAAGCTCATACCCACACGTGGACTTGCAATTTTTGTTATCGCCAACCCAATTAGAAATGGTGAAGCCCATGAGATCCAATGCAAAAACTTTTGCATAGTGGATCCCATAACCTATGGTTCCCTGAATATAACTAATAATTCACATTGTATCCTTCCAATGTAGCTCATGGGGCTCCTACATGTACTTGGAAACTAGCCCTACTACATATGAGAGATCCAAATAGGTGTGGGTCAAAGATAGAAGGCTCCCGACAAGCTATCTATACAAAGTGTTTTACACCATTGGTATATCCCTACCATCCTCAAGATGTACACCAGACAAAAAGGATGTGGTTTTTGACTTGTAGTCGATCATGTTGAAACTAACCAAGAGATCCCTGGCATAAATAGTCTAAGATAGCTTGATTCTTGAAGCATCTTGACTGATTTTGAGAATAAGGAAATAGTGTAGTGGACCCATGTATGTCATAGAAAACATTTTGTGCAGAATGTCTTCGACCACAACAATTGTTGAGGCCAAACTTCTTGTGATCAGGAGGTCATCAACATAGAGAACTAAGTTTAGTAAGGAGTCTGAGGTCCTTAGCATGTAGATGTTTGGATCTGATTTGCATCTGACAAAGTACAGAGAGAGAAAGTAGGAATCCATATTTGTATACCATTTTATAGGTGCATGTTTGAGGCCATAGAGGGACTTCTTCACTTAGCACTTAGCATAGAGGGACTTCTTCACTTCTTCACTTAGCACACTTGCAATGGAAGGAGCCAATCAGATAGAGTCCATATTTTCTACGGGAGCAAAGGTCTCATCATAGTCTATCCTGTGAATTTGTAGAAAGACTTTGGCCACTAGTCTTTTGTTATACCTCCTCACATGTCCCTCTGTTTCCTTCTTGTTCTTATAGACCCATCTACATCTGAAAATATTTATGTTTGAAGGAAGCGGAACCAAATCCCAAGTCTATTTCTTGAGGAGAGAGTTTTACTCCTCTTTCATGGCGACTTCCTAGAAGGGATTCCTTGCAGCCTCTACATAGGTTTACGAGTATGAATATAGAACCATATAATAATTCATGAGAAACATTAGTTCAGTAGTTGTGAGTGCATAAGAAATATACTCAAATTGATACCTCATCCTCCTCTGATCTTCTAGATCCCCCACAAGGTCGCTTGTTGCATGTAGGGTGGTTTGTTCCCACTTGGGAATCTATGGTGTCTAAGCATCTGCACAATGGTCATCGACATGCTCATCATATTATGAATCAGATTCGAATCTTAGATATGAACCGTGATTTCAGTGAGTGGACTCATAAGAATTTATATTTGGTGCAACTAGTTGTACATAGGTATTTACATGTGGATCCAATGGTGCACGAAAGGGAGTTTCCTCAAATTGAACATTGTGCTCAATGATGATCCTGTCAATACAAGGGTTAAGTAACTTGTAACCCTTCACACCATATGGATATCCCATGAATATGCATGAAGTACTATGCAAATCTAAGGATTTCCTCTTTTCATAGGGTACGCGAGCCCATGCCCATGATATGAATATTTTGAAATGAGTGACTTTTGGTTTGCTGCCACTCCATGCCTTAAACAAGGTCTGGTCCTTGAAATATTTGTGAGGAGATATGTTTTGAATGTGGTTGGAGAAATTAAGTGCGACAACCCAAAGCTTAGGCGATAGAGATCTTTCATACAACATGAAAATGGACACCTCCTTAAGGGATATTTTCTTCCGCTCGGCTACTCTGTTCTGCTGTGTAGTGTAAGGTACTATGTGTTGCAGTTGTATACCTACCTATGAACAAATATTTTGGAAATATCGGTTCATATATTCCCCCCCATTGTTCATGCAGAGGATTTTGATCTTTCTCCTAGACCAAGTCGGCGCATGTTCTTTGAAGTCTTTGAGATTGTTGGCACAGGGGCAGACCCAGGGTTCAACGCTAAGTAATGCACCAACAAAACCCCGAGTACTAGCCCTTTCAGCAACACCTGTGAAGCAGGCGAAGTCTCACCCGAGGTAGAAGCAGGGGGGTTACAAGACGCAGGTGTCTGTAACCAGGCTGGGACACAGATCTGTGATAAAATCACCTCCCAGAATGTTCTATTAACTCTTATAAGGTGACATTCATTAGTTTCTTAACATCACAGAGCATAATGAAAGGTACATCGGTGCAGTAACAATGAATTATTATATACCCTGAGCACTTAGCACTTACCATTATAAGTTAAAACTAGCATCCATTTAACCTTAACACAAGTAAATCACTTAAGAAATAACAGATCTATCCATTATACATAATAATCCAAAAACTAAGCAGATTCATAAAAACAATAACACATCACAAAGAAAACCATAAGACACCAAATCTACGTGTTTCACCCCAGTGTGGGGCTACGTCCACCAACTGCTTCACCTCTTTATTATTCGCCAAGATATTACATTCAGTCACTCCAGTGCACTAAGCCACTGAGTCGAACTCCGCACAAGACAAGAGATCTGTGCACTAAGAACCAAATCGTCGTTCTTTACGCTAAGTACTAGATCTGCACACTGAGCATTACAAGCACTAGGTGCCTCTACAAAATCACAGTTGAGCACTAAGACTTGACCACATACATCCCTTTGCACAAATCATTAGTGATCTACATAGAACTACTCTCTTCTATAATACATTCCTCTTTATTTATACTTTTACAAACCCTTACAATAAGGCCTAAACATGGGAAAACCCCATGGGACGACATCCCATAAACCCATTACAAAAACCCTAGAGAACCCCTTACTGGGTCCACATAGCCCTCAAAATAAGTGAGATTCATGATCTCAGCTCCACCTGGGCTCTCCTTCCTCGACCATCATGTCGAGGTCCAAAATTGGGCCAAAATTGACCAAAGTTTCCTCAAAACTTGGTCGAGGGTCAACAGGCCCCCAACACTCACCTGTGACTCATCCTGAGTCACTCAGGCCCAGACAATGTTGCTTCGAAAGCCTTGAGCTTAGCTTGAGCTACCTCGGCTTACTGTCTCGCCTGAGCCTCCTGCTCTGTGATCTCCTGGACTGTCTTCTCTGTAACAGGCCCTTCTAGCCACACTTCTACTACTGCAACTAATTGATCCAGTTGTGAGCCCTGTCCATCAATTTCCTTAAACACCTTGCAAGATTCGTCTTGCATAGGTTGTAGCTTCTGTGCGACTTCCATTACCTTACCCTAGAGTGTAGTGATCTACTACTGTACTGCATGGTGATCCTAGGATCTCTTCATCCTTTCCACTTCTATGAGAAGCTTCATCTGCGCCTGCAATGAAAATGCCTGTTGTTGCACCTCCTGTAACTGTGCTTCTAGATTTCGTAGCTCTGGATCCTCGGTGAGGCATTCATATGTATGGGTGCTTTTGTCGCTTAATTGTTTGCATGCTAATGCGAGGCCTCTTATATTTTCTACTGTGTTCTTGGCAGACTCCTCCCTCTGGTCACGCACCTCCTGTGGGGTGCTCCGTACTGTTTGGGCCTCCAGATCAGTTATCCTAGCCTGAAGCTATTGGAGGGTCTCTACGAGCTTGAATACATGAGATTCGATCGATTCTTTCTCTTCCTGTGTCAAGCCTGGCACATAGAGAAATGATCTATTTACTACTTCATTGACCATAGCTAGCTCTACGAGCAATTTCTCTTTGTTCTTTTGTAGCTGTGCTTTTTCCTCCTGATGCTTCACCTGAAGCTTTTCTTTCTTGCTTTCATGAGAAGCTACACTATTAAGCGCTTCTCATAACTTTACGAGGACTTCATCCTTCTCCTTTTTCAAGGTTTCTGTAGCCTTCTCCTTATTTTCTTGATCTCTCTGGAACCAATCTTCTATTACATTTGCAATCCTTCTCAATTGGGCTGGTTCATCCCCCAATTCTATAGTCTGTGATGAAGAGGGCACAATCGGTACTGTGCAAACCAAATGAATAGCCTGTTGTACTTCCTTCAATTCTTTTTCAATTCTTCCTTATAGCTCCTTCTGCTTCTCTCCATATCTCTACAATATGTCCTCAGAGGCATCCTCCATAGCTCCATGGACTAAACTAATGTCGTCATCTGTGAGGATGGCTTCCAACTATGGCTTATTGGTGCACGTTTTCTTCCTTACTGAAGGTTTCTTTGGGGAAACCTGCCTCTTCTGTGGTGTCATTGTCCCAACAGGGGGATCTTCGGGTGGAGGGGTGGTAGTTTCACCTCTTCCTTTCTCTTCTCCTCCTTCATCTCCTCCTCCCTGTCCTTCTGCTTCATCTTCTCCTCCTCCTCCAAGTGAGTCAAACCCGTTATCTTCATAAGCATTATCTTCTTCATCACTTTCTATGTCCTGGACTTCCTCCTTCTTTTTCTTCTTCTTCTTCCCATTGGATTGTCTGACATGCTGAACTTGTGTAACTATGGCGATTCCTATGGTGTCAGTGTCAAATAACTCTGCATCAACGACAAGTACAAGAAATTCCTCGAGCCATTCCTTTGTGATCTTCTCCATATCATCATTTGTTAGCTTGTAATATGACTGCAATTCTCCCTGGTGCTCATCTCTAAGTGCAGTGATGTAGATAAAGTGGGGATCAACGTAAAAATTTTCTATGGGTTGGTACTGATGTAGGGTGCGCGGTGTCATATGCAGGAATGATTCGATGGCGACCTTCCACTGCTAGTAATATCCATGAAACATGACATTGGACTGCCACTACTTTGTCATGTCATTGGTATACCACAAGGTGAAAAATTGAGTGGCCAATGGCTCCGAAGGTTTGATCTCTGGAAAAGTGGCTCCTTCATGCATTTTCCAAGTGACAAATGAAATCAAAATGATCAACCAACTGTAATGGAATTCATATCCCAAGTCCCGGGCTTCACGACAATCCTTCTCTAATTCGTTGACGTGGTAGTTCACCCAGTTCATTTGCATGCCCTCCACACAATTTCCTACGAGGTCCACCATAAACCCGGTGACCTGTGTGGGGCGGTTCTTCCTCACTAGCTTTCTATCTAGGAGTTCACAAGAAAGACGCACTTGGCCATCCTATGTAGAGGATACCTTGTAACCTCTCTTTTCTTTTTCGACCTCTTCGTAAGCTTCTTTGATGCATTGTTCTAAAGAATGGTCTGAGGCCTTCCCTGGATAAAACTGTTGTGGGTCAGGACCCTTCACACTTAAACTTGTGATCCAGTGGATTAGCACCGGATCCACATTAATCCTTCTTTTGAGCCAGAGATATTCGCCATGATAGCACGACATAAGCAGTTTAACGCAAGCGTTTACCTTCTGGTGGTGGCAAAAATGGGGAATCTTCATTACATTAAATACATTTGACTGCGTCAACCCTTTAATCCATGGCTCAAAGATGAGGTGAGGTTTATTTCTAGTTGTCTTAATTAAGTAGTGGTGAGGAGACAACATGGCATAGTTCTTCTGATCTCCTAAGTTGAAGTTATTGTGCTTCAACAACGAGATCTGTCCTAACTGACTCCCGACTATGGGAATTCCTTTCGGAGTGTACGTTGTGAACACGAAGTACATAAATGCGTGTTCTAACCATTTCATAGAGTCATTCTAATGGTCGGGGTGTTTCCAATGGTCATCTTGCTTCGCCAAGGTGAGGTCCCAATCTGTGCAGACCTGCTGGTCCAGCGAGGTTCAAATCCTATGAAACCTGCCTCCTGCGAGGTTCCAGTCTGTGAAGTCTTCCATCTGGTTTCTATCACTTCTTGTAGTTTTCCCAACTTAGCCTTCTTTTTATTGAGCTTCCTTTCCTTCTTTCCTGTGACATGAGTCTCTTTAACTGTTTCTGGAATCCTCTTTCCATTTTTATTCTTATCTTCCCCTAGCATAGTGGCTTCGCACTGCTGAGGTACCCTCAAAGGTTCTGAAGTCAAAATCCCTTTTCTTAACATTTCTTGAGTGTGAATACTTATTTCTTGGATAGATATGTTCTTCAAATCATCTTGCATTCTTTCAACCTTGATGGCTAAATCTCTTGGTTTATGTCCCTCCTGTGTTGTTACTTTGCTTTGTTGCTTCGACTTATCTTCTTGTTCTTCTATTAGTAGGTTTATTTTCCTAGCTATGAAATCCATTAATTCTTTCTTTTTATTTTCTATAGCTTCTTCCTCTATTTTCCTTTTGATCTGATCCTTCTCAATCTAGGTCTTACCTAATAAAAGCGGGAAAGGGGCGTTGTCCCCAAAAAACCTAATGACTTCAAATTTTTCTTCAGTCGATGTTCCATGAATAATAATAGGTACATTAGTTACTCTTCCACATAAAGTTATCATCTTGCCCTTTAACAAGCCTATCCTTTCTAAAGAAGGTATCACAGTCAGCTTTCCCAAAACTTCCCAAGTTTCTTTTGTCATAATATTCACTTGTGTTTCTTCATCCAAGACACAGTTTATGTCGATGTCTTCTATTCTTGTACTTATGCGCTGTCTTGCTTTCAGGATTTCTGGTAAACTGACATCTTTATGAACATCCATCATTTCTTTCATCTGTAATAACATAGTCTGAACATCCTCTGACCTTTTGTCTTTATGGTTTTCTAACATACCCTTAGTCTCTTATTTATTTTCATAATTTTCTTGCCTTATGTTCATCCCTTCAACTTTAGCAATAATCCTTGGACAATCTTCAACTTCATGGCCAACAACCTTGCAAAAAATACAGCAAGGGCCTATGTCTCTCCATTCAACTTTAGCAATGATCCTTGGACAATCCTCAACCTTATGACCAACAACTTTACAACAAAGACAAATAGGGCCTACCTCAAATCATTCCTTAGCAATATGTCTCGACCTTCTGCAATTATAACACAAAGTCAATCCTCTTTTTCTTTTAAATGTTCCCCAACCTTTTCTGTACTACACACTTCCCTTAGTGTCATAGTTCTAGACCTACAATCTGCAAAAATTCTTTCTAGGTTCTTGCATCCACTTATTAGTCCAAAAACCATTTCTATGCATATGAATAACATATCTTTCTTCATTTCCATTAAATTTACTCAAATAAACTCTTTCTTTCAATTGCGCCCTAGCCTTCAGACTAGGACAAAATCTATTAAACATACTTAAATTCATGCTTTTGAAACAAAATTTTTCACTTGTATTTCTCTTACCAAAGCACAAAGCTTACCTCTTTTAAAATATTACCTCTTTTCTTCAAAACAACTTACTCTCTTGGCACAAAGCTTTGCAAGTCAAGTAGAGTACTGTGCACTTTAGCAGTAGATCTATGCACAAAGCTTCTCTTTTTCTTTACTTCAATTCCCAGCAATCATAGTTTCAGGTCCTGACAATGGAACCATTTGTTGGCACAAGGGTAGACCCAGGGTTCAATGCTAAAAAATGCACCAACAAAACCCCTACTACCGACCCTTTCGGCAACACCTGGGAAGCAGGCGAAGTCTCACCCGAGGTAGAAGTAGGCGGGGTTACAGGATGCAAGTGTCTGTAACCAGGCTGGGAGACATATCTGTGATAAAAGCACCTCACAGAATGTTCAATTAATGCTTAGAAGGTGACATACATTAGTTTTTTAACATTGTAGAGCATAATCAAAAGTAGATCGACACAGTAACAACGAATGATTATATACCCTAAGCACTTAGCACTTAGCATTATAAGTTAAACCTAGCATCCATTTACGCTTAACACAAGTAAAACACTTAAGAAATAAGAGATCTATCCATTATACATAATAATCCAAGCACTAAGCAGATTCATAACATAAATAACACAACACAAAGAAAACCATAAGACAC
>JZKD02S0538551.1:57644-85730 GCA_000966675.3 Picea glauca
TGTGGGCTACGTCCACCAGAGAAATTGCCAGGTCCTTTCTTTATTATTATCCAACAAAATGAAGGGATACAACCTACAACAAAACCCGCTGTAACTTCCTCTTATTTCTCTCACAATCTCCTCTCTCAGAATACAATACTCACCAACGTACATAGCCGCAATACATTTCCCTCATAAAAGAGGGTTGGCTTCTAGGGAAAAAAACCCTAACATAATCTCTATCGTTAGATCTATGACCTTATAATGAATGGTCCAGATTTATAATGAAATTACAATATACTTTTACAAGGCAATTTTTGCTTCGGGGGCTTTTCCCCTGAACCCCCACTAGGGGCCCGCTTGCCCCCAGACCTCCCAGCTGGGGGGATAGCCCCCCCGGACCCCGCAGAGGGGGTACCCCCCCTCTGCACTCCCCCACGTGGAAGAGCATACATACTTCTGGGGTGTAAACACTTCATGGGGTATAAACACGACTGAAAGTAAAAGACCTCTAAATCAGGAAGATAATCAGGATCCACAACCAATATATCTTACATTCAGTCACTCCATTTCACTAAGCCACTAAGTCAAACTCCGCACAAGACAGGATATCTGCACACTAAGCACCAAATCCTCCTTCTTTACACTAAGTACTAGATCTGCACATTGAGCATTACAAGCACTAAGCACCTCTACAAAATCATAGTCGAGAACTAAGCCTCGACCACATACATACCTTTGCACAAAGCATTAGTGATCTACATAGAACTACTCTCTTCTACAATACATTCCTCTTCATTTATACTTTTACAAACCCTTACAATAAGGCCTAAACATGGGAAAACCCCATGGGCCAACATCCCATAAACCCATTACAAAAACCCTAGAGAACCCCTTACTGGGTCCACATCGCCCACAAAATAAGTGAGATCCATGATCTCAGCTCTGCCTAGGAACTCCTTCCTCGACCATCATGTCGAGGTCTAAAAGTGGGCCAAAACTGACCAAAATTTCCTCAAAACTTGGTCGAGGGCCAACAAAGATGCTCAAAAACCTTAGAATTGTGCCTGAGAAAATTAACCTAAGTGTATTGTGAGAAATCACCAATAAATGTAAGCATGTACCTTGCTTTTCTAATGGATGGATTAGGAAATGGTCCCATCAGATCATTGTGGATGAGCTCCAAAGAAGAGGAAGCCCTCCTTACCTTCCCTTTCTTAAACTTCTATTAAGGATGTTTTCCAAGAACACATCCTTGAACATCTCCTTTTGAAAAGTGTATGTTGGTAAAGTCGATGACCATATCCTATTTGCATGGTTGCTGCTTGTATTTGAAGTCTATATGGCCGAATATCTTGTGCAATAATCTACTAGTAACATTATCATGCACCAGTAGTAAAGGTGAATCAGATTCAACAATGAATTTATTGAAAGTATACAAACGATATTGGTGGTTTACCTCACCAACAACAATCATGGGGTTATCGTACATAGTAGATATGGTTATGAAATCAGGTGTGAAATCCACCCTTTTTTGTCTACTAGAATGTGTTATATGATAAAAAATGAGTAGATTCATGGAGATTTTTGGAACATGCAATATGTTCTCAAAACTTCCATGTGGGAGTTCGACTCTCCCTTGGCCAATGACCTCAATTGGGTTATCATCTCCCATGAGGATGGGAGGACTTGTGCATCTAGAAATATAAGATAAAGTATTCTCTATTGATACCATATGGTCAGATGCACTTGAATCTAAGATCCATGCATCATGAGAAGAGTTGATGGAAATCAATGCATTGGAGTTACCTCATTTGGCTTGATCTTTAGGCTTCTTCTTGGTAGATTTGGGAGCGTGATCCCCTAGGTTTTTCTTCTAAAGAATCTATTCCATCTGATCAATCAGTTTCTTCATGCATGCAGACTCAGAATGATAACCATGGTTGCAATAATCGAATTTCGTCTTCCCTTTCTTTCCTTTTCCACCTTTGGAGTTTGAGGAATAATTGAAGGGTTTGGAGTACCCTTCCTTCTTTGGATCTGCATGAGCCTTTTCATTTCCTTTTTTCTTGGTATTTGTATTGCATGCACTACTTCTCTCATGCACATTGGATCCCTTCATTATCCCCATATTTATGAACTTGTATTTATCATGTGTGTGGTCTTCAATAAACTGATCCAATGTTAGTATTTTCCAATTAGATCCTGAAGTGAATCTATTTCTATGGAAAGATGAGACAAAAACAACATAATCTGGACCAAGTTTTTCTAGAATAGAAAGGATCAACTAGGTTTCTTGAGTTGATTTGTTAACACCACATCCCTTTAGATGAAGGAGGGTGGACTTGAACTTTGTAAATAAGTCCTATATGTTATCAAAATGCCTTATATCTAAGGAATTTAGCTCGACCTCGAGAATATGGCCTCTCATTTCATCCTATTTTCCAAAGAGATTCTCCAACTTTGTCCAAATCTCATTTGGTCTAGTACAAGCTTCAATGTGAAATAGAAGCTTAGGGGACATAGGAACACATAAGATTTCGTAGGCCTCATCCATGCGGTTGATATAATTGTTCTTTTTGACAACATAAGTTGGCTCAATCTCTATTTCCATAGTAATTTGGTACAAGCCTCAGTGTCTTAGTTGATGCATATTTTTAACTTCTTCTTGAAGTAGTTATGAGGCGTGAGAAATATTGTCAGTGAGTAATTCATCTTTTCTGATTACATCTTCCTCCTGTACCTGAAAAAATAAATGCTCATGCGATTAATCCTAGCAATGAAGGCTTTGATACCATGTGAAGTTTTCACAGTAAACCTAGATAGTAGAAAACAAACACACAAAATTTGTGAGTGAGAAGAGAAGATAGTAGAATGAAAGAATTGTATTAACTGAATTCCACACTCAAAGAGTAAATAATTTACTATATATATAGGCTACATGAGTAACTAATGTGCCATAGTAGTGATATAAGGATATCTAGACACTCACTAAAAAACACTGGAGTGAAATGCCACCTAGTCCTAGTTAACTAGCCATGTGGTCATTAGTTAAATAACTAATCACTAGTGGAGTGAGGAGAGAATCATGAATGCACATGTGTGGTTCCTTCTTGATGATGATTCCAAGATAAGTGCACACTCATGGTGATGTTACCGAGGTATGCATGCAAAACTTGGAGATAATACTAAGGTTTCCATGCAAGAATCCACTCCACTATTCTAACTGAGGTGTAACTGACTCAAGACTGAAGAGGATGTGGCACCCTCATCTATGGAAGAATATCTCTAACTAGGGGTTCCCTCAACATAGACTAGTTGTTGGACATGGATTTTGGAAATAGTATTCACGAAAATCCTAAGTATGGAAGAGGTGCACAACAGAACAAGAAAAGGAAGAAGGAAGACAAGGTAGGATCGTGAGTGTGTAGTTGAGTCACATTTAGGAGTACAATGCACAGAAAGAACATACAAAGTAGAGGAATAAAGAAAAGGAATATAGAAAAGGAACAAAGAAAGAGAAGAAAGTGGGTGAAAAGGAAGGATGACAACTCGATGTGATAAAAATAGAAGGATGCACAAAAGAAAGAATAACAACAGTCAGAATGAAAAAAAAACATGTAAACGGAAAAGCAGGTAAAGCATCCCGAACAACAAGTCAACTTTAGTTATGATGAATTGTAATAGGGTCTTGGGATGAACAAAGTAGGGTTTTAAGCCCTAGAATTAATGTATAAATATGTAATGGGTTAAGATAATAGAGGTTATTCTTGAGTGGTACTATGGAGTCTGTTCCAAGCTATCGAGATTTCCTATCAGTAAGGAGAGTGCTAGAATATGCCGAGAAGGAAAGAGTCTATGTCAGAATGTTAAGGAGATGTTGTAGAGAGAGAGACATTTGCACTACAGAGCATCTAGGCTAGAAGAAGAAAAAGATAGCATGATGTATCTTTGTAAGCGCAGTGGGAAAGCCTAAGACAATTACAAAAAGAATAATAAAGAAACTAGTCATTGTGGACATAGCCCAAAGTTGGGTGAACCACATTAACTACTGTGTTTACTTGTCCTTTATGTGATTGATCATGGATACTTTCTTGATGCATGTTAGACTAGATACATCTTCTGTGTGATCATTGCACAATAGTTATGAATGTTACAATACTTGGTTTCTATTGTAATATGAAGTATAATGGTAATACATAAATCAATTCACTAACTAACCTAAGGAGAGAAAATACAGAATAATGTTCAGAGAACAAATAAGTAAGAATGACAAGGATGATCACCTCCCATTCCCTCACTACTGCAAAATCTTGGTTCCTACAACCACAATAGATACCTCAGGTGAGAATTCACTTGCATGCAGGTGATGCCGAAAGGGTTGATGTATAAAGGGTTTTGTTGGTCATGATAAATTGAAGCTAGGGTATTACAAACCGCTCACACACCAACAAATGGTTCCATTGTCGGGACCCGGAATATGTGATTGAGGGAATGTTTTGGAGGCTGACAAAGAAGAGATATCATAATGGTTAGAAGGGAAGAAATGAGATTTTTCTTGGAAAGAGAATAGAAACCTCTGGATGAATAACGGGCAATGGATGCAAAGGTATGTGTACATAGAGCTACATGAAATTTTATTTTGATTTTTTTTTATTATTCTGACTGAGTGGTTAGAAAGATTAGTGGAGAACAATGGAATGTACCAAACTGCAATGATGAGGAATTGGACTCTTGAGTTGGTAAGACAATTGAATTCTGTAAGTAATAAAACTTCTTGCGCAATGGATTTCTGGTTGGATAGTATATTAGGAGGATATATTACATAATTTGTAGTAGATTATACCCAATCATAGAGTGTTGCATAAAGGGACTTCTTCAAAGGTCCGTGCAGAAGGTTTATGAAATCATTGGGTATGTGGATACAAATGTTGTTGTGTGACAAGTGTGTGATGAAAATGGAGTCCGAAAGCTAAGGGGCTTCACACACATAGGGGAATCGAGGGATGACAAGAGGATATTATGAGGACAAGCGAGAATGAAGGAATAAATGAAGAAGGAAGGGAGGGAATAAG
This sequence comes from Picea glauca, assembly GCA_000966675.3. NCBI lineage: Eukaryota > Viridiplantae > Streptophyta > Pinopsida > Pinales > Pinaceae > Picea > Picea glauca. The sequence goes on from JZKD02S0538551.1 coordinate 62,699, forward strand.
GATGCAGAGAACCAAAGAATTTATATCAGAGGAAGAAGACGATTTTAGAGTATTGCATAGTGGAAGAAGGTACAAGAGACGAAATAATGGGGATGAGAAAGGAGAGTCATGTAGTGATCCAGAGTGGAGAGGACCTTGTGCAATAGTCCAAATCATGGAGATACCACACAGAAGAGGAGAGGAAGAGGATTTTGAGTCCAGTCCTATAATAGAAGAGAAATTGAGTCCTACTTAAAATGGATCCTATGTCGAATCCATGACCCCATGTACATCACCACAATCAGAGATAAGAGTTGAAGACTTATCAAAAGAACTCATAGTTAGCAAGCAAGGATAGAGTAGTAGAAATAAGAGCATTGGAAGCAGTGTGCAGAGTCATAGTCAACCAACATTGCCAAGAGGAGAGACTACACAAAGCAACATGGTAGGGGTAGACAACACCCTCAGACTACCTGAGTTCTAGGGAGTTGGTTCAGAGGACCCATAAAAAAATATATTTGTCTGTGAGACTATTTGGGCTGCAAATAATGTCTAGGGTGAGGCTGTGAAGATTGTGCAGTTGGAAACAACATTTAGAGGTCGTGCGTTTTTCTAGTACATGAAGTTGTAGAGTACCACACCTATAGGACAATCTAGGACTTTGGTGGATGTAACACAAGCATTGTTAAAAGAGTTCAAAAATCCAAAGTCCGAGTCATAGTATATTACAGAGCTAAAGGAAATTAAACAGATGAAAATGAATCAGTCTGGGATTATGACCAACATTTTAAGGATCTGATGGGTAGAATGGCATTCCAGTTCCATGATCAACAACATCAAGAATGGTTTATTGCAGGAATTATACCACACATTCACATGACGTTGATTCAATAGAAGGTTGTGTTGCATCCTGAAGCTTTGGAGATTTGTAATGAAATTGGAAGCATCCCCTGTAGGAGACAATGGAGGTATGGTGCAATTTCAGATGCAATTGGATTGTTTGACGATTCAACTAGAAGAAATTAAAAAATGGAAGGAGAAACGAGAACAAGTCTGGTGTACCAAGTGTAGGACTAAATTCCATCACAAGGATGAATTCCCAACATTCTTGCATTATTTTGCGAATGGAGAACCGAATCCATTACTAGGACGGGGGTATTGCGAGATATGTAAGAAATGGGAAAATCATCCAACTGACTGTCTATTGATACATAAGTATCATAGTACACCAAGGAACTTATTCTACAATTTTTACAAGTTATTTGGACATGAAGAGAAGGATTGTCATGCATTTAATTTGATGAGGGAGTGCACTTCATATATATATAAGATTCAAGAGAAAAATGTTGTGACAGAAGGAGGTGGTCCACAATATAATAATCAGAGAGGATGTAATCCATGGAATAGAGGAAATTTTGGCAAAGGAGGAAGATGGCCGATAATATGTTACAATTGTAATTAACCAAGACACTTAGCCAACGACTACCCAAATCTGTGTTCAATGTGCGCATACTATATAGCAATGGACTATGTGATAGAAGAGTGTCCTCAAATACTTGAAAAATGGCAGGAAAGAGGGAATCATAACTAGAATCCAAATCAAAATGTACATCAAATATTATATCCAAAAGACACAACTAAGGATCCAGAATGATAGTTGTTATGCACAAAGGATGTTAGGGTCCTAACCCGCACATAGGTAGAGCCATATATTCGGATGTAATAAAGGTCAATATTAATACAACCTTGTAACAAATTAGAATAAGTTGAATGTAAGAAGACCTAACAGAAGCTTCCGCTTCTAGAAGGATCTTCCTCTAGATGCTTCTTTTGATAGACATATTTAGTATAAATACGAGTCGAGGGTATGAGAACCCTAGCTTGGATATTATTGTAATAGAGATCTGCTCGACTGGAGGTTTCCCCCTCAAAGAGTCCCATGAACATTGCTCTCAGAATCAAAGTGTTATTTCTGTTGTTATTCTTATATCATTTCAGTGTTATTGTGGTGATTGTTCTGGTTATATTGCTATTATTCTGCCATTTCTAGCATTTTATTTCCATTTTGCATACTTTTTATATCTGGTATATTACAAGTGGTATCAGAGCACTTTCCTCGACAGAAACTGTGGGTTAATTTTTTTTTCAAGGTAGAACGTATTCCGCCATCTTTAAGCCACAGAGATCTGTCATTACGCGCATAAACCCGTAGTTGAAGGATTCATACATGCAGGAAATACAAGTGGTACTTAAGCGCACATCTGTTGGCCACCCTTGTAACCCCTATTGGTACCCCTTCGAGTGGTAGCGCGTCAGACAACACCTATGAACGGATCGGCCTAGATTTCTTGAAGCCCTATTTAGATAAAACCGATCGGCCGCCTGACTACTATAGTGCCACCGAGAACAAAACTTGGGAAGATACTCTCTAGTACCTGGGTAGTCAGGTAGTACAACTGAGGGCACGATCTAGCCTCCTTAGTTAGTGCCCTGAGATATTGGGCCGAGTACTATTGTTGGACTGTGCACGGATATCAGAGAGCTATAGCATAGGGAAAACCCTTGTCTATAGAACCCTTGAATACCAAACCCTTGGGGACATAAACATAAACATATTAAAAGAGACAAGATCTATTGTTGTGCAACTGTGTTCAGGTTTCCAAATCACTACACATTTCTTCCTAGTTAAGCATTTGGGCATTTCATCACTACAGTATTCTTCAGACCGGAGTATAATTCTGGAAATTTTTGCACCATTATTTGAGACCTATTCCATTGGATTCATCTCCTCACCCTTATCACATTCATACATATAATTTTTTAGCAAAATTTTTGACCCCACCCACCCCATTTCGGTTCCCTCATCATCATGGCCCATACCCATAGCCAAGACTTGGAAGCTCGTGTAGAAATTTCGATACAAATTAATGTATTCCTGCGATTCTCCCGATCTAACAATTTTCACAACTGTTAAATACATAATCACTTCTACTATTATTCTTGTGGATTAATTTAAACCACGATCACAACCACAATGCACAAAGTGAAATATCAATAACACACAACACAAAAGTTTTACCGGGAAAGTGTAAAGCTAAAAACCTGACTATCATATATTATGTATATCATGAATCATGAAACAATCTCATACAAAACTCTAATCCAAGAGCTCTCAGTACAATACAATCGTCTCACACTATCATACACAAATCAACAAATACATGTGCTAATTTCCATGTCCAGACAGCCTGCCTCCTTTGCACAATCTCTACAATTCGAATTCTCACAATCGAATGAATAATTGCAAATTTCCTCGTTTGCACATGCTCATAAGAATATCCAATGCATGTGTGAACAAATCACAACTGATATCCAATTGTCCCTTTCACCTGTTATCTCAACTAGATCTCCAATGGATTTGCATGCATGTAGTTAACCGTGACACATATTCAGTTGCATGTGAGTTTACTGATTGTGAATTAATGAATAATTAATTTACTGAACTCTCACTAGTGCAACTGAGCTTAACTCACTTAACTACACTTATAATTCTGTTACAAATCCAAATCACTCAGTTATGAATGAGATAATAGATTAATATTTATTATCTAATTTAATTAAGGGAACAATAAATTAGACACATGTTTCTTGTTGACTTTTCAACAGATCGCTTCAATATTTTGCAATCTAATTTCACCAAGACCCAACAAGAAGTGAAACAACTCAGTGCCAATGTTGCTGCATCAATGCAACCATGCAGTCCTCAATGGAGGAAATCAAGCAAGACCTGACCACCCAACTTGAATATGTTGTTTCGATGCTTTGCACCAAGCTGCATATCCCTGCAGATAACCCTTTATCTGACCCACCTCCACATACTGAAGCTGAAAATTCCTCTCATTCCCATAATTTTCAGCACCATCACTTTCAACGTGACCTATGCCTTCCGTGGGTGGATGTGACCAAATTTGATGGCTCAGATCCCACTGGTTGGGTAACCCAAATGGAACATTATTTCTCTTTATACGAAATTACATATGACTTGGCCAAACTTCGGTATGGTGTTCTCCATCTAGATCAAGAACGTTGGCAATGGTGGCAATGGAGAAAAACTTTTTGTCAAGGTTATATCTCTTGGACACACTTTTTGGCAGAGATTTATGAATGCTTTGGCACTGACACCAACCATTTGGGTTGTTTGAAAAAGTTGAAACAATTAGGAACATTGGAAGACTTTATAGCTTCTTTTGAGTGCCTGGCTTTTCAGACAAAGGGCATGTCTAATGCCTTTTTCCAAGAGTGTTTTATTAGTGGCTTCAAGGATGAGATTCGGGCCCATGTCCTCATGGCTCGGCCTCAGAGTTGGGTGGAGGCTACTAAAAGAGATAAAGAAGCACAATAGGTTGTATCTTCTCAAAACCGGAAACCCTCCTTTATCCCTCGCACTAAACTAGTAAATCCCACTACTCCCTCCGCTCCACTAAATATCCAAAAATTGACCAGAGCTGAAATGGATGAATGCCAACTCAAAGGCCTTTGTTATAATTGTGATGACAAATATTTCCCGGGCCACAAGTGTAAGGAACAAAATCTTTTTATGGCCATCTCGGAGGATATTTCGGAAGATGATGTTGAAACTCCCCTTGTGTCTGAGTCACCTGAAACCACTGACATAACCCCTCCCTCAGACCCTCCCAAAGTAGAATTGATCATTTCCCTAAATTATCTCACTGACTTCTCTACTCCCCAAACCCTCAAGATAATCGGTTACATCAAGCATAGGAAGGTCATCATTCTGGTTGATAGTGGAAGCACCCATAATTTTATTCATCGTCGCATTTCCTAAGAAACTCATTTCTACATCCATGCAGTCAATAATTTACAAATCATGATTGCTAATGGTGGCTCCATGAAATGTTGAGGGCATTGTGAAAATGTGCATCTCCAAATTGGTGACTACCACCTGAAATCTCATATGTTTTCTATCGACATGGGCGGTTGTGACATTGTGTTGGGTGCAGACTGGCTAAGGACTTTGGGCCCCATTCTCATGGATTTTAAGGAATTAACCATGCAATTTGACCAGGAGGGCCAACAATATAAGTTCTAAGGCATCACAGCCAGTTCACCTGAGATCATTAGTTCCCATCGCATGGAAAAGCTACTCAAAAAAAGTCATTTTGGTGTTATTTCCCAACTCCATGCCATACAAGCAACAAAGACACCCTCGGTGCTGCAAGACCTCCAATCCATCCTTTCTAAACATCAAGTGGTATTTTCCACTCCCCAGGGACTCCCTCCTTCCCGTGGTGTTCATTATCATTCCATTCCCCTTGTACCAGGAAGCCTTCCTCCCAATATCCGTCAGTATCGTCACCCCTTTTCCCAAAAAAATGAAATTGAGAAAATGGTCTAGGAACTCCTTAACGCAAGCGTTATCTGCCCTAGTATGAGCCCCTACTCTTCTTTGGTGGTCATGGTCCTGAAGAAAGAAGTTTCTTGGCGAATGTGTCCCGAATTCTGTGCCCTCAACAAACTTACCATTAAAGACAAATTTCCCATTCTTTACTAAACTTGATCTTTGTTCTGGCTACCACCAGATACATATGAAAGAGGCAGACATTCCCAAGACTTCCTTTAGAACTCATGAGGGCCACTATGAGTTTTTGTTCATACCCTTTGGCTTGTGTAATGCCCCCTCCACCTTCCAAATCCTCATGAATCATGTCTTTCATCCTTTTCTCCGTCATTTTGTCTTAGTTTTCTTTGATGATATCCTCATCTATAGAAAAACCTAGACAGACCATCTTGCTCACGTGGATCAAGTTCTCCATCTATTCTCTCAACACCAACTTTTCCTGAAATAGTCTAAATGTGCTTTTGGCGCCTCAGAAGTTGAGTACTTGGGTCATCTGGTTGGCAAGGATGACGTCAAGGTGGATCCTAAAAATATTGAAGCTATGTAAGATTGGCCTCACCCAAATATTCTCAAAAGCTTGTGGGGATTTCTGGGCTTAACAGGTTATAATCGCAATTTTGTTAAGAATTATGGAAAGATTTCACACCTCTCACTGCACTCCTAAAAAATAACTCTTTCACTTGGACTCCAACAGCTTATCAATCTTTTCAAACCTTGAATATGGCCATGTGCACCACTCCAGTCCCGGCCCTTCCTGATTTCACAAAGACCTTTGTCTTGGAATGTGATGCTTCAGGGAAAGGAATTGGTGATGTCCTTATGCAAGAGGGTCGTCCTTTGGCCTTTACCACCAAGCAACTGTATGAAAGAAATCTGGGCAAATCAATCTATGAAAAGGAAATGTTGGCTATTTTGCATGTCGTTGATCTGTGGCGCCCTTATCTATTGGGGAAACACTTCCAAATTAAGACATACCATGAAAGCCTCAAGTATTTTCTGGAACAATGCATTTCCTCCCCGGAGCAACAAAAATGGGTGACTAAGCTCTTTGGATATGATTATGAGATCATTTACAAGAAAGGCAAAGACAATGTGGTTGCGGATGCACTTTCCCAAAAATATGAAGATGACAAGTCCCTTTTTTCTCTTTCCTTCATTATACCAGATTGGCTCCAAGATGTTCGCCAGGAATGGCTACATGATCCCAAAAGTTTGCATCTGATCAAACAATTGCAGTCCAATGCTCCAACTCCCCCAGGGTACACTTGTTTCCATGATGAGCTTCGATACAAAGGCTGTTTGTATTTAAGTAAACAATCAAAACTTAAATCCACAGTACTTTCTAAGCTTCATGCTACACCCACAACTAGGCACTCTGGGTTTAACAAAACCTATGATAGGGTCAAACGTTCTTTTTTCTGGGATGGTATGAAACAAGACATTCATAATTTTGTCATTGAATGTGATGTGTGTCAACGCAACAAGGGAAAAACAGTCAAATCTCTGGGCACACTAAAACTGCTTCCAATTCCCCCTGCTATTTGGAGGGATATCTCTATGGATTTTATTACAGGATTACCCAAATCGGGAAATAAATACATCATCATGGTGGTTGTTGATCGCCTTTCCAAGTATGCTCATTCCTGTGCTCTTCAACACCCATTTACAACATCCACAGTGGCTCAAATTTTCATGGATCAAGTCTTCAAGCTTCATGGCATGCCACATTCTATTGTTTCTGATCACGGCCCAACTTTCAGCAACAATTTTTGGCAAGAATTGTTCGAGCTACAAGGCACCCAATTGCATCTCAGCATAGCTTATCATCCCCAGATTGATGGTCAAATGGAAGTTGTCAACAAGTGTTTGGAAACATATTTGAGGTGTTTTGCCTCGGAAAAGAAAAATCAGTGGGCTCAATGGTTACCCCTAGTTGAATGGTGGTACAACACTTTATACCATACAACTACACACATGACTCCTTTTGAAGTGGTATAGGGACAAAAGCCACCTTCAGTTCTCTCATACTTACCTGGTGTCTCGAAGGTCCAGGCGGTTGACCAAATGCTTACAATTCGAGAGGCTATTCTCCATACCCTAAAAGAGAATTTTTTCATGGCACATAATCGTATGAAGCAACAAGAAGATCAAGGTCACTCTGAACGTCAATTTGCAGAAGGGGATCAGGTGTTTCTTCGACTGCAACCTTACAAGAAAAAATCCCTCAAGGGCGAGCATTGTTAGAAGCTAGCACCCAAATTTTATGGTCCTTATACTGTTCTCAAGCACATGGGATAGGTGGCCTATCAGTTATATTTTCCCAGTCATTCTAAGCTACATCCTGTTTTTCTTGTTTCATGCTTAAAGAAGGTGATTGGAACTAAGTGCCAAAAACCAACCTTCCTGAGTTAGACGAAGAAGGATCCATTTGGCTACAAAAAAAAGCAGTTTTGGACCAACGTGAGCGTCGCCTACATCAAAGAACCATAAAGGAAGTGTTAGTCTAGTGGAAAGATACAACTCCAACATATGCCACTTGGGAACCAACTACCATTCTGCAACAATTTCCACATCTCAAGCCTTGAGGACAAGGTTGTTTTTAAGGGGGAGGACATGTTAGGGTCCTAACCTGCACATAGGTAGAACAATATAATTGGATGTAATAAAGGTCAATATTAATAAGGCCTTGCAATAAAATAGAATAAGTCGAATTTAAGAAGACCTAATAGAAGCTTCCGCTTCTAGAAGGATCTTCCTCTAGATGCTTCTTTTGATAGGCATATTTAGTATAAATAGGAGTTGAGGGTATGAGAACCCTAGCTTGGATATTATTGTAATAGAGCTCTGCTCGACTGGAGGTTGCCTTCTCGAAGAGGCCGTGAACATTGCTCTTATAATCAAAGTGCTATTTCTATTGTTATTCTTATATCATTTCAGTGTTATTGTGGTGATTGTTCTGGTTATATTGTTGTTATTCTGCCATTTCTAGCATTTTATTTTCGTTCTGCATACTTTTTATATCTGGTATATTACAAAGGAGATAAAGCAGGGGTTAATGTGATGAATGGTGGGAAGCAGGATGAGAAATGGGTAAAGAAGTCAACATGACCTATTGGAACACATATAATCCTAAACTTTGAGCTTTACTTTCTCAACTTCATCTTTCCCAAAGTGGAAACTCTGAAATCAATTTTCAAAAGTTTAAATCAAATTCATTGTTGGTCTTAAGGCATGCATGATATACTTCATTGATGAAGTTCCTCAGTTTATTGAATGATCCCCTTTTCCCCAGAGTTGTAGAGCTGCCTGATTGTTAAATAGTCAAATCACTAAAGGTCGCTTCGGAGCTTCGCACTTCAGGTGTTTCAATAGGTCTTCACGATTAAAGTCCCGAAACATGAAAGTGTTCATTATCCCATTTTAATAAACCTTTAAAGGACACAAGTCATAGTACACGTGTATCTTTTGAGTCTTCCCTAGGATGACACGTGGCATCCATTTTTGACATTTTCCTCTGAAGATTCGTATGGAAGAATGATGTCATCTTCGACACATCACTACAAGGGATGGACTTTCAGGAATATAACAAAGAGCTAACTCGCAAGTTCACGAAGCATTAAAACGACGAAATATTAAATCTTAATTAATTAGGTTAATCTTGGTCAAAATATAATTAACGACTTCACGTTTCAGAGTTCAAATGATTACGCTTTATCGTATCCTAAAATCTCTGAAGTCCAAGTTTCTGAAGTGTTGGAACTCAAACATGATTAATTAAAAAGTAAAAACGATTATCGGATGATTAATCATTTCACAGTCTCGGGTTTCGAGTATTTATTCTCAAGCTATATGTAAAAATCCTGAAGTCCGAACACCCGAAGGCACTTAAATCTAAACACGATTAATTAATGTTTTAAAAGATATTATCTCGTAATTAACCTTTCGTGGATTCATGATTAAGGAAATTTCAATTCCGTTTCATCCAAAACACCCGAACGCAAACCACCAATATTAATGGCATTTATCACAAATCAACGATAATGATTTTTAACATAGATTGCGGATCACCAGGTATACTTTCCCATTAAAGATCATAAATTCGTCTTCAATAAAGGTATACTAAAATTAATGCACCTTATGTGAATAAAAATGTTTGATTTGGAATTTCATTTTCACCTTTTGCAGAATAGTAAGTTTTATCCAACTGAGAAGGTCACGTATTCCCCTGCAACAGGTAACCTCGTTTTGATTTTATCAATATCATGGCACCATGGAATATTATTAAAGTAGTTGGTGAAGGTGAAAATCTGAATGCAGATGTTCTGACAGATACCACACTGCGCGCCATAGACCCTGTGAAATCTTGGACATAGGTGTTCGAGATCGTGCAACACGAGATTATAAATTGCCCAGACGATTCCGGCGATGAAGTGAATGACACTCATGAAGATAAAATCAATTATATAGCTCAGTCAGAACTACAAAAAATAGCTACGTGGCCAAGTCTCATGCCATATAATGACATGATATGTTGGGCCTTGGAAAATGTCGACGTCCAAACCAGGAGCATTTTCAACTCTCAAAAAGTTGTTGTTGGATCTTTTCGACCTGAACACATACAAGTAATGTATAAGCTCTCCCCTGATTTTAAACATAATTACAATGCCACATTCATGCTGGAGTTTGAGCAACAAGAGTGTATACAGTATGACAAAATCTATCCTGATATAATCAAGTCATGGTGGGGGCACCCAGAGAAATTTAGAGCTGACGCTCATGGAATTTATGCCACAACATCGTTGGATGTTCATATGATCTATGTAGCTATGATTCTCTGTAGGCTATTTGGGAAGAATATTCCTACCCATTTCCTGGTGGATGGGTGTCAATTATGCATGAGGTGTTCGAGGGTTACTCTTTTAACTGGGCCAAAATTTTATCAGACAATTTGGCTAAGGAAACCACAGAATATAAATTAGTGAAGTTGAAGGGGCAACCCACCCCTTTCTATATGTCTACATATATCATGGATGCTATTTGCTTCATAACCCCTTTTCCACTGATGAACTGGAGCTGGACCCCGACCAATGCTAGACCTATTCACTTCTATCACTCCAAGATGTGGGAAGACAAGGCCAAATATTTCTTAAATGAAATATGCCACTATGTAGTGGTGCCCGTTCATATAGATTTATATGGCTTCACACCCCCACGAATTTCAGAAAAAATAATGGCTAACCTGGAAAAATAGAAGACTGGTTCATCGACGAAAACTTCTCTTACATCAGGGTTTTCGGATGCTTAGTCCATCCCCATGCTCTACCAAGTTTTTTACCAGACCGGCTAGTATGTTGAGAAGTGGCTTATCAAACAGTGACAGGGGGCATCAACAAGGAGATGAAAGAAGCCTAGAAAAAGGTATGGCCTACCTTCCCTCTCTAGGTTGGTATGTTTTCATTATTAGACTTTGGCCACTCCAAGGTGGAGGCTGCAGCTATGGAGGATGTCAAGTTGGTTGACATTGATTTTAAAAGGCATGAACCACATAAAATCATGGAAAACCACCTAGCCCAATACAACCTAAAGAAATATGTACATGGAAACTCTCTGCATGATGACATATTCATGGGAGTCAGGTCTTATGAGGAAGTACTGAATAGAGTCCAAACCATGTCACCATATCAACATGATAGTTTTTTCATCTTTCAAAGGCATAGACGAAGCAACTTGCCAAAAGTACTATAGGGAGAATCAATAGCCACTCTGTCTACACATTAAACTGTACCTTCGGGTTTTGAGGCAAGGAGTTCTGGCAAACATGATACTGAAGAAAATCCAAAGAATGTCAAAGCTTCAATGTAGGAATTGAAAGCTTCACTATCAACTCCATTAGGCCCTCAAGAAATGGCTCATATCAAATCTTTCCTAAAGCAAGGGTAGGATACATATCCTTCTACACCAGACAAATCTATTGCCAATACAATAGAGCAACAACCGTCCACAGAGATAGGTAACCCCATTATTTCATTGACACTATTGTAGTCAAGTTTTAGAAATACCAGCTCTGATGTCATCTTTATAGATTATCTTACCCCAATTGCACCCGAAGATATGCCTCCTTTAGACTTCTTCTTAAACAAGAAAATGAGGGCTATAGTCAAACGAGAAACACATCAGAAAGATGAAGCGATAGTCAAAAGGCAAAGAATGGTATACAATGGACAGAATTGAGATGATTTAAAATTCACTAAGGAAATGGCAAGTTCATTAAGTGTCTTTGCCATGGAAAATCAATGGTCTTTAGAAAATCTGGCCGAGTAGCTAAAATAGAGAAACCTGTTGGCAGGGCATTTGCAAGATCAGATAATGACTATGGAACAGGATGTGAAAAATAAGATGAATTGAGATTTTGAACAGATCAAAGATTATGACAAACATCAAATTCAACAGCTGCAAGCTAACCTTGAAGAACTCCATCATAATTCACAAACCAACAAAGGCTTGATCACTCAACAAGAAGAGTTAATAAAGCAATTAGAAACTAGGTTAGGCTTGCTTGAAGGTACATCAATAGAGATATCATCTTTTCGGACTCAAGCACTAGAGGTAAATGAAAAACTAGTAATATCCCAACAAGATCTCTTCACGAAGGTTGATGTCATCCCGAAATACTAACAAGAAGTAGAACTCACTCTAAAATATATTTATATTAAGGAAAGATAAGCTTGCTCAGCTTGAGTTAAGTTTCAAGAGGCCATCTTATTGGTACCACAGGATGATGTCTCAGATGTTCATCAACTTTCTCTTTCAGAAAAAATAAGAGGTGATATGGTTTTAAAGGCATGGGAGACAAATTTAGCAGAAAGCAAGAGACTTGCTAGAGATGTAAATGAAGCTTGTCTAGAAGTGTTGACATCAATAGACAAAGGACTAATTTATTTTGAAGGAAATGTTATTTCCAAAGCCCTGGTTCAAATTGATATAGCAAAGAATCAGTATAATTTCAGAACAAGCAAACAAGAAGCTCTGACAACCATCCATAATATGAACCAGATTGATATCCTTCAAATAAATAAATGTATAGTAAACCCAAGGTTACAGTTACAGGTCACATATCAAGGAGAAAAAAGGATACAAGAACAATTTCCTTGGATAGAGAGGAATCTATACATTTTCGAGGTGAAAGAAACAACTGAGCCTTCAAGGTTAGTGGTGCAATTATTGAGTAGATGCATCCAATGCATTGAATATGGGAAAACAAGCACATCCAGAAACAAGTAAGGAAACATGCACATAGTACTCATATAGGTGAAGATCAGACGCTAGATGTATCTAGGCTAAAGGATGAGGAGAAGAAACGTTTCTGCCAACAGACAAAGAGACAGAGGAGAACACTAGTGGAACTCTTTAGTTTTTATATGTTGTAGCCTTATACAAAAATATTTGCTATTTTTAATTATAAGAAGTCCAACCATTTTAAGTTGAGACAGTTTCTATAAATAGATAGATTCAAGATCTATCAAGGGCTTCTTCTTGCTGATTGTAATAGAGAAAACTCTCCTTATTGAGTATTAATACAAGTGCAGACAGATAGAGATTCCAAGTTTTGTTTAGTTTGGGTTATGTACTTATTCTATTTTTCCATATCTCAACATTTCTTTAAGCATTTCCTTGATAAATGTTTGATTTCAATTTAGTACAACAACTACTATAATCATATCGCATCAGTAATTTATTAAGTAAGCAACTTTTCCTCTGCATTTACTGTGAGAAAATCAAGATCTACGAGCCGTGTGGATAACTGTATTTTATACTTTATTCAAGGTTACACTATCTATTTTCTTCTATTGCAACAAGGTGAGACTCTTCAGTAATTGATGCCTTGCTTTGTTTTACAGTTTTGTATTTTTCTCTCACACCATCCGATATTACAATTTTGACTCAGACACGAAATAAAACCTTTGTGTTATCATACTGTTAATTTCATTTAAGGAATTTTTCTCATATAACTAAGGTAGAAAGAACACCTTTTAAAAACACTCTCTTTAAACTTTCCTGATGCCTGACATTACTCTTTGAGTCTTAAGTTTAATCTCAGGACCAACATATTTTTGGCGCTATTGTTGGGGACGGAGAAATGAAGTTATTTTTCCCTGGGAAAATGACAAGGTAAGATTCTATCTTTGATAGTGAAAAAATATTGAATGCACAAAGTAAGGCTATTTTTATCTTTCACTTGGTGACTCCACCACAAATAAACTAGCATTTGGTCGAAAGAATACCACAAAGAACCTAGACGATCAACAAACCACACTTGTATCAGATCCCAAAAGGTTATTGAAACCAAAAGGATACCTCAAGTCGACTACCACATCGACAGGTAAAAAATACCAACCCAAAGTTGCTCAAGTTAACACTAAAGTTCCAGTTGAAGGACTAACCCTTGAAGAGAATTTTAACAAACACCCTTTGTGGAGGCATCATCTAGTAAACCCAAGGTTAGGTTTCAGAACATGGAGGAAGTCGTACCTGAAATAAAGACTGAGATTGACTTGACTGATACTCCTAAAATTTAGAACAAAAGATCCTCTTCTTTACCTATTTTTGTTAATACTCTGTCGACCTCACATCCCGAGGTAAAGGTTTCGGTTCTACAAAACCTTGTAGAACATATTTTGTATCCTGATTCATGCCCTACTGGGTCTCCTATTTATACTTCCTGCAAGTCTGAGGAAACCAGTCTATGTTTTCCTTTCCCTCCTCTTCTAGAATTTTCATCTCCTGACGACATTTTTCCGGAATTTCCTTTGCCGCATCTCGAAGAAGTCGAAAGGTCACCACTTCGGTCCCTCGAGGTTTTTGAAAACCCTGTTTTTAGTTCCCTAAGTTCATCCCCTAGACTCCCAATGGATGTTGTTGGAGGAGGTGGTGCTGGAGGTGGAGGAGCAGGTGGCCAAGGACAACCTCCACCCCCTAGAATGTTTTCCAAGGTAGCTACCATATACGCTCCCTTAGTCCTTCCTATCGTCCTTCATGATTTTCCATAAAATTATATGAAGAATTTACCAAAATTTATGGGAGAAGGAGATTTAACTGCCACATAGCACATAGCCTTCTTCAATCAGTTTGATGATATCCTTGGCATTGAGCATGACGATTTCTACTCAAGTCTATTAGTGAAAACCTTTGAAGGACAAGTGAGAACCTGGTTTCGAGGACTCCCGGTAGGATCCCTATGATCATATGATGACCTAGAAAACACATTTTTAAGACAGTGGGGAGAAAAGAAAGATCAACTTTATTATTTGACTAGATTTGGGGCTCTAAGAAAAAGGAATTCTTAGTTGGTTCTCAAATTTACTCAGAGATTTAACAAACTCTACCATAAGATCCTAGCCGAAGTTAAACCCTCTCAACCTGTGGTAGAGGTAACTTTCACAGGGGATTTTGAACCCGACTTTGCCCTACTTTTAAGAGAAAGAAGATCTGCCACTGTGACAGGGATGCAAGATGATGCCATAAAAATTGAATCAAATATGATGGCATATGGTAAATTAAAAGACAAGGTTGAGACAGGAAACAAAGAACCTAAACGTTTTCGGGAGAAAGCAGGACCCTCTGGATCTGGGAAGTATGCAGAAGAAAAAATGGATGAGATGGCTAAGATAATCAAAGATTTGTCAAACAAAATATCTATAATGGAGCTAGACCAAGACAAACCCGATCCATTTGTCAGAAATCAGTTCAGGAGAAATCCTAACCCCCAGACACAATAGAGGCATGTGAAAAACGAATATAAAAAAATACAAGCCCCATTTAAAACATAAACTTTTATGCAAAGGGATGATATGAAAAACTATGAGGGGTTAGAAGAGGATATAAACAACCTAAGTGATGACGACCAAGAGCCTCATTGAACTAGACAGGATTATGAAAATTCTTTGGACCTAGAACCCCTGTTTAATAATGAGGAAAGCATAAATAATTTGGGAGAGTCTTCATATCAAGGAATCACTGACTCCATAATGGTCAAACTTCAATAGAAGTAAAACCTAAGGCCCAGAGAAAAAAATTCTACAAACGTTCCACCGAAAAAGATTTTATCGAGAAATAAGGCGAACGAGGCAGTTGTTACTAAGCCGCTAGTTGAAACACAAGTTTCCTGCACAAAAATAGTTGAAACAAGAGCAACAAAAACTAAGAAAATAGAGAATATTGAAGCACAAGCTGCAACCATATAAATCAAGAAAACAACTGGAGGTTTCAGTGTAGAAAATGAACTAAATAAAATCAAGATTCCCATGCCCCTGGTTGAGCTTGCCAAGAATCCAATTTATAAAAAACAGATTGCTAAAATGATAAATTTTTCTGATGCAGAATGTCACGCAGATGTGATCAATCTACAGGATGAAAAACCTATGATTATGTTTTGATGCAGGAGCATCGACAACTCATCAAGCGAGCCAGCACGGAGAGAAGAAACAGCTGGATAGCGCCAGAACATATATTTTTGAATTGCTTGGAAAGTTGTTGCGCCGCCCTTTAAATGAAGGCATTCATAAAGAAGCGCACTTGTAATGTAAATGGACCTTGAGCGGATAAGCTCAAGTCCTTAGGTAGCTGAGGCATTTAATAGTTTTAATGCTGTTAGATAGAATTTAACTGTAGATTTGATTGTAGATTTGATAGTTTTAGAATTAGAGAGGGAAATGGAATATAGACACCCTCCTTTGTACATTGTAACATTATCATCGAGAGCAAGCAGAGAAGAGCAGAGAACTTGTGGAGAACACCCATGTACAGATTGAATTAATAGAAGAAGGATTTTGATTCAATTCCATGGTTTGTGTTGTTTCTTTGTGTTGATATCATGCTCATGGATGTTTGTTTTCTTTCATGCATTTGCTTTGATATGCTGTGTATGTGATTTCATAGTTGAATTGAAATATGTGAGAATAGGAAATTAGTTTCAATTGTTTCTCTAAGTCTGAACCAGATATTCCTGCATAGAGTGCAGTAGAATTTGTCCACAAGGAGTGTGTGACCGCAGGGTTCAGATAGAGGAAGCTTTTGTTCTAAATTCCCAAGAGTGCAGATTTGGAAATAGAGCTGTGCAAGGTGCGCACAGGCTAGGAGAAGACTCAGGGTTGCGATTCTGAGGAGAGAGTTAAGGACTGCTACTGCAGGAGGTGCACAGAGTCTGAAGGGTTCAACAATTTTAGAGTTGTTGAAAGTCGAGCGCAGGCAGTGTGCCCAAATCCCTGAAGGGGTCAAAATTGACAAGCTCAAGAGGGATAGTCCCTTTTGATACTAAGGAGACGGACCCAGGAGGGGGTTCAACAGGATGGAGGTCAGAGCGAAGGAAATCTCCAAGGAGGAGAATTGACAGCCAGGGATTCACAGGGAAGAATCGCGAAATCCCACTGACCATTGGATCTTGGAAAAACTGCGTGAGGTTTAGTCTTTAGGCGCAGGAGGGGAGGAAAAAATCCCATCGGGTTCAGACTTCGGTGTTTGACGAGGTGAGAGTCACATTCGTTTAAATCGCGAGTGGCGATTTCTCGATTTAATCGGAGCCGTCGATCGCTTGGTGGACAGGTGGCACGAGATCCCGGAAGATCGGGGTTTGGCATTCGGGACTTTACATTTCAAAGGGATTGTGAACGACAGAATCATGATCACGCGATCCCTGATATACGAAGGGAGAGGTGACGTGACCGGAGGATAGCACATGTGCATCGGAGTTCGGAGTTCGAAGATTGTGGGCAAGTGAATCGTGACACTAAAGGTGTTGATTTCCCGATAGGGAAAACCCCGATATACGGAAGCGTTGACCTTTGACCATCAGAGGTCGGGGTTCAGAGTTTTGATTTGCATGAGAATGTGCCAACGGGTTTCGTGATATCGCGGAACACGATTCCCCAATAAGCCAAGGGGAGATCGCTGAGGAGTTACTGTGGGTAGTGAGAACTCTCGAGAGGAGTTGGAAGAGTTCTTTGAATCTTCGGGCCTGTGCGAAAGAAGGTCCTGGTGGGAGCGAACATTTGCGAAGGGGACATTTGAAACAGGTGGTATCAGAGCCGGAGAAGAGTTCTCTTTGTTTCGGTAGCAGAGAGAAGAAGATTTCACCATGCCGCCCAGAAGAGAAAGGAAGTCACCTGATCATGAGGACAGGGATGCTCGAAGGAGAGGAAGGCCGACAGGGAATCCAAAAATAGAGCGCCAGATGAGAGATCTCCGAGCAAGGCTTGAGGAGATGGAGACAACGCAGAGATGTGGAGCTGGCGCTGGAGAGTTCAGTGATTCTGAGGTGGAAGAGGAAGCTGGACACGAAGAGGAAGTCACAGCAGAAGATGCTTCAACCGAGAAGTTGATTAGAGCCATTTCTAGAATGAGCTCAAAGACCAAGATGGACATTCCAGCTTACGAGGGAAGCCTGGATGCACAAGAATTGCTGGATTGGATCTGAGCACTCGACACCTACTTCGATTATGAGGACATCGAAGAGGACAAGAAGGTAAGGCATGCTGTTACAAAATTGAAAGGACATGCAGCCTTATGGTGGGATGAGTTGCAGGCTGATAGGTGCTGCAAAGGAAAACAGAAGATCAAGAGCTGGGATAGGATGATCGCAAAGATGAAAGCAAAATTCATCCCTAGAGATTATCAGATCACTCTGTTCAGGCGAATGCAGAACCTGAGACAGAAGATGATGACGGTGAAGGAGTACACTGAAGAATTCTACAAACTCAACATTCGAGTGGGTCATTGGGAGAGCGATGATGAGAAGGTGGCGAGGTACCTGAATGGTCTGAGGTATGACCTTCAGGATGAATTGAGCATGGCTACCATCCGAACAGTTGAGGATGCATACCAGATGGCTCTAAAAGCCGAGGAGAAGCTGAGCTGTAAGCAGGGACAGCGAGGGTGAGGCAGGAGTCAGCCCAGAGGCAAGGCGGTTGCCCAGGAAAAATTCCAGAAGCCCAAAGAGGAATGGCAGAGACCTCGGGGTAAATTTGAAAGAGGTGGAACCTCACAGCAGAGGCAACAATATGCTGAGCCGAGGAGGCAACATACAGAGCAGGATGGCGGTTATGCTGATGCCAACACATTTCCTCGTACCCGAGGTAGGGGAAGAGGCCGAGGAGGAATCATCACATGCTTTACATGTGGAAAGGATGGACATAAAGCCGTTGATTTTCCAGATAGGAAACCGGACCGAGGAGAAACTCACATCACTGAGGCACAGAGGCGTGATGCTGAGAATGAAGATGCAGACAGCGAAAGATTGCTTGGGATGCATAAAATCATTTTGACACTTGAGAAAGAGGTGGAAAGCTCAGTGCAGAGGAGCAGACTGTTCAGGACAGCTTGCACAACCAAGGACAGGAAATGCAAGGTCATAATTGACAGTGGGAGCACCGATAATCTCGTTTCGACCGAGATGGTGGAAAAGCTGGAGCTGGAAACAACTAAGCACCCGAGTCCCTATAAGGTCTCGTGGTTACAGAAAGGACACCGGGTAAGTGTTACGAAACAATGCTTAGTTAAATTTAAGATAGGGAATTATCATGATGAGATTCTGTGTGATGTTATTCCCATGGATGTATGTCATATATTGCTGGGTAGACCATGGCAGTATGACAGAAATGTGATTCATGACGGAAGGATGAACACATACACTTTGGATAAGGATGGGAGAACACACAGATTGCTTCCGATAAAAGATAAAGAAGTGAAGCCGGAAGTAAGCAGCACAATACTTCTCATGACTGGGAAGGAACTTCTCACAGAGATGGAGAAGAAAGAGGATCCACAATTCTTTGTGGTCAGGAAACCAAGGATTGTCCTGACTAGCACAAGAGTGGACGACTTGCCAGAAGAGATTCAAGAACTGCTGGGAGAGTTCGCTGATATCATCGTGGACGAACTACCTCGTTCGTTGCCACCGATGAGGAGTGTGAGTCACCACATTGACCTCATACCCAGAGCAAGTTTTTCGAATAAGGCTGCATACAGGTTGACGCCTCAGGAAAATGAGGAGGTCAAAAGGCAGGTATAGGATTTGCTGGATAAAGGACTGGTCAGGGAGAGCCTTAGTTCATGTGCGGTTCCGACAGTACTGAGTCTGAAGAAGGATGGAGGCTGGAGGATGTGTACAGACTCCAGAGCGATAAATAAAATAACCATCAGGTACAGATTTCCACTGTCGAGAATGGATGATCTGATGGATTGCCTGAGTGGGGCAAATTATTTTTCAAAAATTGATCTCAAGAGCGGATATCATCAGATTCGCATGAGGGAAGGAGATGAATGGAAGACAACATTCAAAACAAACGAGGGTTTGTATGAATGGCTGGTCATGCCATTTGGCTTGACAAATGCGCTGAGCACGTTTATGAGACTGATGAATGAAGTCCTGTGGGAATTCATCGGGAAATTTGTTGTCGTATATCTGGACGACATACTGATCTACAGTAAGACCAAGGCTGAGCATTTGAGGCATTTGGCTATTGTAATGAGAAGACTGCAGCAGGAGAAGCTGTTGGTCAACATGAAGAAGCGTTCCTTCATGAAAACATAGCTCATTTATTTGGGTTTTGTCATATCAGCGAATGAATTGAAGATGGATCCTAAAAAAGTGGAAGTGATAAAGAATTGGCCATCACCCCGAAATGTTTTCGAGGTGAGGAGTTTTCATGGATTGTCTAGTTTCTACAAAAAATTCATTCGAAACTTTAGTGGAATTAGCGCCGCAATGATGGACACGGTGAAGAAGCACCATAAAGTTTTCCATTGGATAGCAGAGGCTGAGAAAAGCTTCAATCTATTGAAGTGAAAGATAATGGAGCAACCAATTCTGGTGTTGCCTGATTTTCAGAAGACATTTCAGGTGAAATGTGATGCCAGTGGGTATGCTGTTGGAGGGGTCTTGAGTCAGGATGACAGGCCTGTTGCATATTTCAATGAGAAGTTGGATGACACAAAGCTGAAATACTCCACATATGATAAGGAGTTTTATGCCATCATACAGGCATTGAAGAAGTGGAGGCACTACTTGATACCCAAGAAATTTGTTCTGTACAGTGACAATCATGCATTGCAGTTTGTAAGTCAACAAGAGAAGTTGAACCAAAAGCATGTGAAATGGGTAGAGTACATGAAAAATTTCACATTTGTGATAAAACACATTTCAGGGACTACTAACAAAGTGGCTGATGCTTTGAGCAGGAAATGTTTGTTGCTGCAGGAATTCAGAGTCAAGACCTTGGGTTTTGAAAATCTGAAGGACATGTACGCAGGAGATGCAGACTTCAAGGAAGCTTATGAAGTAGCTGAGAATCTAGTTCTTAGGGATCGGAGCCCATGTATAGATTACATGATCCAAGAGGGATTGTTGTTCAGAGGCAATCAACTGTGCATTCTGAATTTCTCCATGAGGGAGAATTTGGTGAAGGAAAAACACAGCGGCAGATTAGCAGGTCATTTTGGACATGACAAGACATTTGTGAAATTGAGCGAATCGTATTTTTGGCCGGGTATGCGAACAGATGTTAAAATATTTGTTGACAGATGCAGGATTTGTCAACATTCAAAGGGCCGCAAGAAAAATGCAGGGTATTATCAGCCGTTGCCCATATCTGAGAGGCCATGGGAGGCGATTAGCATTGATTTTGTGTTGGGATTGTCGAGAACGCGGAGAGGGGTTGATTCCATCTTTGTGGTGTTATATAGGTTCTCGAAGATGGCACATTTTATACCGTGTCAAAAGACCAGCGATGCGACCCACATCGCAAACTTGGTTTTTAGAGAAATCGTCAGACTGCATGGATTGCCGAGAAGCATAGTCTCGGATCGGGATACAAAATTCATAGGTCATTTTTGGAGGACGCCATGGAAGAAGCTAAGGACTAATTTGGCATTTAGTTCATCTTATCATCCACAAACAGATGGGCAAACTCAGGTAGTGAACCGAAGCCTGGGAGACTTGTTGAGAAGCTTGGTGACAGAGCACCATAGCAGTTGGGACCAGATATTACCACAGGCAGAATTTGCTTACAATGACTCTGTGAACAGGAGTACAGGAAGAAGCCCATTTCAGATTTTGTATGGGACACAGCCGAGGGGAGTTTCTAAGCTTAGGGAGTCAGGACAGGCTGTGACTAGCAGTGCTAGCACAAAAGAGTTCGCTGAAGCAATGAGAGAACTTCACATCAAGGTGAAGCAGTGATTGCAAGACTCAAATCAGGAGTACAAGCGCAGAGCCAATCGGCGGAAGAGACAAATCCAGTTTGAAGTTGGTGATATGGTTCTGGCGCACTTGAGGAAGGAAAGGTTCCCAAGGGGAACATACAATAAGCTCAAGATGAAGAAAATCGGGCCATGCAAAGTCCTGAAGAAATTTGGGGAGAATGCTTATGAAATAGAGTTGCCAGAGGGCATTGGAATATCTCCGATATTCAATATTTCGGATTTATACCCATACAGAGCTGGGGAAGAAGAGACTGGAACTGAAGGACCAGTAATCCAGTGGCAAAAACAATTACCAGTAGCTGAGAAACCGCAAATGGAGTGCATACTAGATAAGCGGATGGGAAAGAAGACCAGGCGAAAGCAGTATTTTGAGTACCTGGTAAAATGGAAGAATCACCCAGTGGAGGATGCCAGCTAGGAGATAGAAGCAGTAATACAGAAGCATGGATAGACCATGCCAGAGCTCATGGACAGGATCCCGTGAAATCTTTCAAGCCGAGGAGTATGATGCAGGAGAATCGACAACTCATCAAGCGAGCCAGCACAGAGAGAAGAAACAGTTGGACAACGCCAACACATATATTTTTGAATTGATTGGAAAGTTGTTGCACCGCCCTTTAAATGAAGGCATTTATAAAGAAGCACACTTGTAATGTAAATGGACCTTGAGCGGATAAGCTCACGTCCTTAGGTAGCCGAGGCATTTAATAGTTTTAATGTTGTTAGATAGAATTTAACTGTAGATTTGATTGTATATTTGATAGTTTTAGAATTAGAGAGGGAAATGGAATATAGACACCCTCCTTTGTACATTGTAACATTATCATCGAGAGGAAGCAGAGCAGAGCAGAGAACTTGTGGAGAACACCCATGTACAGATTGAATTAATAGAAGAAGGATTTTGATTCAATTCCATGGTTTGTGTTGTTTCTCTGTGTTGATATCATGCTCATGGATGTTTGTTTTCTGTCATGCATTTKCTTTGATATGYTGTGTATGTGATTTCATAGTTGAATTGAAATCTGTGAGAATAGGAAATTAGTTTCAATTGTTTCTCTAAGTCTGAACCAGAGATTCCTGCATAGAGTGCAGTAGAATTTGTCCGCAAGGAGTGCGTGACAGCAGGGTTCAGATAGAGGAAGCTTTTGTTCTAAATTGCCCGGAGTGCAGATTTGGAAATAGAGCCATGCAAGGTGCACACAGGATAGGAGAAGACTCAGGGTTGTGATTCTGAGGAGAGAGTTAAGGACTGCTGCTGTAGGAGTTGCGCAGAGTCTGAAGGGTTCAACAATTTGAGAGTTGTTGAAAGTCGAGTGCAGGCAGTGTGCCCAAATCCCTGAAGGGGTCAAAATTGACAAGCTCAGGAGGGATAGTCCCTTT
>JZKD02S0538551.1:85780-114364 GCA_000966675.3 Picea glauca
CACGTCCTTAGGTAGCTGAGGCATTTAATAGTTTTAATGCTGTTAGATAGAATTTAACTGTAGATTTGATTGTAGATTTGATAGTTTTAGAATTAGAGAGGGAAACAGAATATAGGAGTGCGTGACCGCAGGGTTTAGATAGAGGAAGCTTTTGTTCTAAATTCCTAGGAGTGCAGATTTGGAAATAGAGCCGTGCAAGGTGCGCACAGGCTAGGAGAAGACTCAGGGTTGCGATTCTGAGGAGAGAGTTAAGGACTGCTACTGCAGGAGGTGCACAGAGTCTGAAGGGTTCAACAATTTTAGAGTTGTTGAAAGTCGAGCGCAGGCAGTGTGCCCAAATCCCTGAAGGGGTCAAAATTGACAAGCTCAGGAGGGATAGTCCCTTTTGATACTGAGGAGACGGACCCAGGAGGAGGTTCAACAGGAAGGAGGTCGAAGCGAAGGAAATCTCCAAGGAGGAGAATTGACGGCCAGGGATTCGCAGGGGAGAATCGTGAAATCCCACTGACCATTGGATCTTGGAAAAACTGCGCGAGGTTTAGTCTTTAGGCGCAGGAGGGGAGGACAAAATCCCATCGGGTTCAGACTTCGACGTTTGACGAGGTGAGAGTCACACTCGTTGAAATCGCGAGTGGCGATTTCCCAATTTAATTGGAGCCGTCGATTGCTTGGTGGACAGGTGGCATGAGATCCTGGAAGATCGGGGTTCGGCATTCGGAACTTTACATTTCAAAGGGATTATGAACGGCAGAATCACGATCACACGATCCCCGATATACAGAGGGAGAGGTGACGTGACCGGAGGATAGCACATGTGCATCAGAGTTCGGAGTTCGGAGATTGTGGGCAAGTGAATCACGACACTAAAGGTGTCGATTTCCCGATAGGGAAAACCCCGATATACGGAAGCATTGACCTTTGACCATCGGAGGTTGGGGTTCAGAGTTTTGATTTGCACGAGAACGTGCCAACAAGTTTCACGATATCGCGGAACCTGATTCCTCGATAAGCGAAGGGGAGATCGCCGAGGAGTTACTGTGGGTAGTGAGAACTCCCGAGAGGAGTTGGAAGAGTTCTTTGACTCTTCGGGCCTGTGCGAAAGAAGGTCCTGGTGGGAGCGAACGGTTGTGAAGGTGACGTTTGCAACATGTTTGGTCTGCACATCGAAAATACTAAGGATTTTGTTGCTCCATTTTATATTACATTAACTGTGCATGA
Organism: Picea glauca; assembly: GCA_000966675.3. NCBI lineage: Eukaryota > Viridiplantae > Streptophyta > Pinopsida > Pinales > Pinaceae > Picea > Picea glauca. The sequence goes on from JZKD02S0538551.1 coordinate 86,999, forward strand.
TCACTTACTTCACAATTGCATGCTAGATTCTAAGGCCTCTCATAACTTAATGCCTAAAATTATTATGGAAAAATTGGGCCTCGAGATCACTAGACCTTATTAGGACTTATACTCGTTTGATTCCAGAAAGGTTAAGTGTAATGGCATGATCAAATATTTGGTAGTAAATCTTGCACAGATCCATGTAAAAAGTATCCTCATGGATGTAGTTGTTGCTGACGTCCCTGCCAAGTATGGTATGCTCTTATCCATTACTTGGAGTGCAAAATTAGGAGGATCACTTCATCTGGATATGACTTACGCAACGATCGCAATTTTCGGTGGACAATTTATTCGACTGTACAGAGAGACGAGACTGGCATATACTATAAGTGACCCCCAAAACCCAAACAATTACCCAATTATGTCGCCGATCAAGATTTAGGAAATTGTATTTTATCAATAGATGATGATTTTGAAGAATGTATAGAAGAAGAAAGTAAAAAAAATAGAAAAATCAAAGAAAAGTGTAAATAACAGAGGAGTATGGAAAATGTTTTTTGATGGCGCATCATCCTGTGAAGGGGCAGGGGTTGGAGTGTTATTCATAGCACTAGGAGAGGAACACGTTATCCCCTTTTTTACCAATTACAGTGGGAAATTGATTATACAAATAATGTCTGTGAGTATGAAGCTCTGGTCTTAGGATTAGAGGCTACCAGAAAGTTGAAAATTGAACATCTAATAGTTTATGGTTATGCAGAGCTTATTTTGAAACAAATAAAGCAACATTATCAAGCTAAACACCCAAGTCTAAGGTCATATAGAAATCATGCCTGGGATTTGATAGAAAATTTAATCTCATCCTTTAACATTCACCACATTCCTAGGATGGATAATCAACAGGCAAACTCTTTAGCCAAAGAAGCTACTACGTTTGTGCCACTCACTATCCTAAAACTAAAGTATCATATCAAAATGAGACACAGACCTTCAATCCCAAATAATGTTCAACATTGGAAAGTCTTTGAAGATGAAGAGAAAATCAAGCAGTTCCTAGACATGGTTGATGAATTCTCCGAGACCCATATAGATCAGGAAAATCAGAACAACCCTATCTGGATCATGCAGGAAGGTGAAGATCCTGAAAAGTTACAGTATAAGATCACAAATCACTGAATGCTTGTGCTTAAGAACAATTAGATCCCCACAGGTCTGATACCCTTTTAAAGATTGTTTTACCAAGATGGCATACCCTTAAAATCTACCTTACGACCTCAGCCTGAAGAGGTTGAAGAATGTAATATAGGAACTAAAGAAGATCCTAAACTGGTCAAGTTATCTAAGTACCTTCCAGTCCAAGTAAAAAATAAGTACACTGAATTGATTAAAAAATATAAAGATGTCTTTGCATGGTCCTATGACGATCTAAGAACTTACGAAACCTCTGTAATTGAACATAAGATTCCTTTGAAGCATGGTATCAAACCCTTTAGGAAGAAGCTGAGACAGATAAATCCTATCCTCTTGCCAGTGATAGAAAGAGAAGTCAAGAAGCTTCTCGACGCAAATATTATCGTTCCACTCAAGTATTTCGAATGGGTAGCAAATTTGGTACCTGTCAGGAAGAAGAATGGAGAAATAAGGCTTTGTGTAGATTTTAGGAATTTAAACCAGTCATCCCTTAAAGACAACTACCCTCTGCCAAAAATGGATCATGTCCTGAAAAAAGTGGTTGGAGCTAATAGAATGTCTATGATTGATGGTTTTTCCAGATACAACCAAATTGTTGTCCATGAAGATGATAAAGAAAAAACTGCATTTACTACTCCGTGGGGAACTTTCATGTACGATAAAATGCCATTAGTTTTGATGAACACAGGGGCCACTTTCCAAAGAGCGATGGATATAGCTTCCATCGGTGAGAGAAATAATTTTTTTTTTATTTACTTAGATGATCTAATAGTTTTCTCCAATTATGATGCAGAACATTTGGTTCATCTTAAGCAAACCTTCGAGAAATGCAGAAAATTTGGTTTGTTGCATAACCCTAAGAAGTCACATTTTTCTATGCAACAAGGCAAGCTTCTGGGTCATATAGTTTCGAAATATGGAATCAAATTCGACCCCAAGAGAGTCGAGGCTATTGACAGGATAAACATTCCTAGAAATAAGAAAGAAATCCAGTCTTTTTTAGGGAAGATAAAATTTTTTGAGAAGATTTATCCCTAACTTCGTTGAAATTGTCAAACTAATCACAGATATGTTGAAAAAAGACAGTGAAATGAAATGGACTGCCGAAGCCAAAGCATCATTCGAGTGGGTTAATAAATCTATAAGTGAAGGGCTAGTGTTATCTAGTCTGGACTATACTAAGGAATTCCTGATCTTTTCTTTCGCATCTGAACATACTATCGCAGCGATACTCCTGCAAAAGAACGAAGAAGGTTTCGAGCAGTCGATAGCCTTTTTCAGAAAAAGTCTCAGGGACGCTGAATTAAGATATGATATATTGGAAAAACAAGCTTACGCAATGGTGAAAGCTCTCAAAGCGTTCAGGACATATGTACTGCATTCCAGGATAATTGCGTAGGTACCTACAATCTCTGTCAAAGAACCTGACAGTGATGGTAGAAGAGGTCTGTGGTTAGCTAAAATTCAGGAGTTCGATCTAGAAGTAAAACCAACCAAGCTAGTCAAAGGTCATATCCTGGAAAAATTGTTAGCATAATCAAATTTCAGGGCACTCAGGATAAACCACCTGGAATCACATGGATATATCCCGGACATAGAGGAAATTTATGATCAAACCCCTACAATGCAGATCGAAGATAAATTTTCTTCCACTAATTGGTATCGCGATATTGTTTCATACCTCCTCACCCTTCAGTGCCTGAGTGACATGACTCCATCCAAAGCAAGAACGTTGAAGCTACACGCAGTTAAATACTGTATTATTGAAGGTCAACTGTACTGGAAAGATCCTCTAGGTTTCTTGCTACATTGTTTAACATAACCTGAAACAGAGAGTGTCATAAATGAATTTCATGAAGGAGTGTGTGGAGGACATCACACCTGGAAGGAAATGACCTACAAGATTCTAAGAGTTGGATATTATTGGCCAAAGATATTTACTGATGTGAATGCCAAGTTCAAAGCTTGCAACCCTTGCCAACTGTTCTCTGATAAGCAAAATCTCCTCGCACTGCCTTTAGTCCTAGTTAAAACAAAGGATCCTTTTCAACAATGGGGTCTGGACTTCATCGGAGAAATCCACCCACAGTCAAGTGCCCAACATAAATGGATTTTAACTGCTACTGATTATTTCATGAAATGGGTTGAATCCATTCCAACTTGGAATGCCACTGATTTAGTGGTAATAATCTTCTTGGAAGAGAACATCCTATCAAGGTTTGGCTGCCCTCAAAAAATCGTCACGGACAATGCCCAAGCTTTCAAATCTATGGCAATGGTAAATTTTTTTCAAAAATATAACATTGTGCTAGGACATTCTACATCCTATTATCCTCAAGGAAATGGGTTGGCCAAATCATCCAACAAGAGTTTGATGAATATAACCAAGAAAGTGTTGACAAAGAATAAGAAGGCTTGGCATGTTCACCTAAAGTACGCCTTATGGGAAAACCGAATCGACACTAAGAAATCAATAGGTATGTCCCCTTTTCAGATGATTTATGGAACTGACGTTATCCTCCCTATCAAACTCTCTTTTCTTGTGATGAAGCTATGGAAAGACGCAAAGAAGGAGCCAAATGACGTTACAAGGAGGATAAACTAGATAATTGAAATCCAGCAAAACAGGGCTGAATTCGATGACAAACTCCAAAAGTACCAAGATAATATGAAATCCCTTTTCGATAAAAAAGAAAAAGATAGAGAGTTTCTTCCTGATGATATAGTTTTAAAATGGGATGCCAGAAAAGAAGATACGGTAAAACATGACAAGTTTGATAACCTCTGGTTTAGACCATTCAGGATTGCAGCTACAGAGGGAAAGAATTCCTTCCTACTGGAAAATCTCGACAATTTTTTTTTTTGATGCCCCTATCAACGGGCGCTATCTAAAACATTTTATGCAATAATACCGTTTCAAATTACCATTGTATATACCAGTTTGGTTTCTTGTTTAATTTTGCAATTTCATTTTCTTTCGTAAATTATCTAAAATTTACTTTTTTGTTGTAAATAAACCTAGTCTTATTTGATATAATAAAAGAACAATATAACATGTCTATACTGCATATCATTTCTATTTTGAAAAATTCACTATTTTTTCCTATATTGGTCCCGTGCAGAATGCTTACTATAGAAAAGAAATGAGGAGGTGTCGGAATCCAATGCTTAGTTTTCAAAACATTTGTGTTCTCTCAAAATAGGTGATGAATTAGTAATTGCTTGATTGAAAATGTAAATAAAATCCGAGGTATAAACTTTTATACTTAATGTTCAAGATAAAATTCTAAATATACCTTATCGGATATAAACAAAGTTCTACTCATGAAAATATAGTCACTCAATCACAGATCAAAAAAATATAAATCGACAAATGAATTTTGAAGCCTTATCCGTCGAGTCAAAATAAAACAAAAATGAAATAAAAAGAAAATAAAATAAGAATAAAAAAGGGGTTAAAAAGAGAAGCTTGATAATCAGGAAGAGATCTTGTGTAAAATTGAGATCCTACTACGTCAGACCCTCTGAGTCCTCGTCTTGTTTCATTTTGCCTATCTTTGAACAGTTACTCTATTCTGATTTTCAATACCTGGCCTTAAGTTTTCATAGAAAGGAAGAATTTCGCCTTGACTCTGAAAACTTAAAAACATATCTTCAAAACAAGATTAGGCGAAAATATTTATATTCCTCTGATTTTAATTGAAATAAAGTATGTCTAGGATAATCTTGATAGCTTTAGATTTTCTAACAGATTTTAACTGAATAGTTCGCTCAAGGCCAATCGATGGAAAATTAAAGTTCTCCATAAGATCTTCCCTATAGGAGAAGATGTATTGAAGATCGAGAGAGAGCTAATTCAGAGTACAATCAAAAAATTGTTGATAGAACTTAATTGTCACATCTTAATCATCTATCATCCCTTGTATGATGTATACAAATTGATTGCCCCCACTTCAAAAATATAAAAATATAATACAAATGGTGAAAGGAAATTCATAAAATGATTGCCCCCATCTATTCCAAGACAAATGGTGAAAGGAAATTCGTAAACTGATTGCCCCCATTTTGTCCAAAAGAGATGATGAAAGGAAATTCATGTAATAATTTCCCTCATCTCAATAAAATGCAAAAGTGCTAATTGAAGTGGTGAAAGGAAATTCAATGGGATATGTAGATAACTTCACCGGGGTACTGAACATGCTCACTGGTAGTGAAGCAATATCTATGATATCTGTAAGGCTATCATACATGTATAAACATACTCTGATATTTAGTTTTCTTTCTGATAATATTTACATTCTGAACCGACAAGGGATTCCCTAAATAAATTATTAAAATTACTTTTCCTTGATGTGATCAAAATCGACCAAAGTCTGATATTTCAGCTAAAGTTGTTTTGATTATATTAAGAAAATCCAAACTCAATTTCGGGAAAATGAAACGTATTAATAACCTAACTTGAGATCAATAATTGATTATGTTTTGAAGGTTTTCTAAGACTTGGTTGAAGTCCAATTTTTCTCTGTATGATTTTTTTCCCAAAGGTGTTTCCCAGAAATACAATGATGACTCCATTTACCCAATAAAGGAACTTGGTCTATTGTTCTTCCATGCCTCGCAGGGAGACGTGATCCACAGATGGAGCCTATGTTGGAACACATATAATCCTAAACTTTGATCTTCACTTTCTCAACTTCATCTTTCCCAAAGTGGCAACTTCAAAATCAATTTTTTAAAGTTTAAATCAAATTCATTTATGGTATTAAGGAACGCATGATATACGTCGTTGATGAAGTTCCTCAGTTGATTGAACGATCCCCTTTTCCCCAGAGTTGTGGAGCCGCCTGATTTTTAAATAGTCAAATCACTAAAGGTCTCTTCAGAGCTTCGTGCTTCAGGTGTTTCGATAGGTCTTCACGATTAAAGTCCCGAAACTCGAAAGTGGTCATTATCCCTTTTTAATAAACCTTTAAAGGATAAAAGTCATTGTACATGTGTATCTTTTGAGTCTTCCCTAGGCTGACACGTGGCATTCATTTCTGAAATTTTCATCTGAAGATTCGTATGATTCTAAGTAACACATGACACTCCATGGTATTGACACATCATCTAGAATGACATCATCTTCGACACATCACTACGAGGGATGGCCTTTCGAGAATATAACAAAGAGATAACTCACAAGTTTACGAGCATTAAAATTTTGAAATATTAAATCTTAATTAATTAGGTTAATATTGGTCAAAAGATAATTAACGATTTCACGTTTCAGAGTTCAGATGATTACCCTTCATCGTATCCTAAAATCTACTAAGTCCGAGTTTCTGAAACACTGGAACTTAAACATGACTAATTAGAACTTAAAAGCGATTATCAGATAGTTAATCATTTTGCAGTCTCGGGTTTTGGGTATTTCTTCTCGAGCTATATGTAAAAATCCCAAAGTCCGAACACTCGAAGGAACCTAAAGTTAAACATGATTAATTAATGTTTTAAAATATATTATTTGGTAATTAACCTTTCGCGGATTCACGATTCGAGAAATTTCAAGTCCGTTTTATCCAAAACCCCTGAAACTGAACCACCGATATTAATGGCATTTATCACAAATCAACGGTAATGATTTTTAACATATATTACAGATCGCCAGGTATAATTTCCATTAAATATCATAAATTCATCATCAGTAAATCTATACTCGAATCAATGCACCTTATGTGAATAAAAATGCTTGATTTTGAATTTCATTTTCACCTTTCACAGAATAGAAATTTTTATCCAACTGAGAAGCTCACGCATTTACCTGCAATAGGTAACCCCATTTCAATTTTATCAATATCATGGCACCACAGAAGGTGATTAAAGTAGCTAGTGAAGGTGCAAATCCGAATGTGGACGTTCTGTCAGATACCACACTATGTGCCATAGACACTGTGAAATCTTGGACACAGGTGCTTGAGATCCTGCAACATGAGCTTATAAATTGCCCAGATGATTCCAAAAATGAAGTGAATGACACTCATGAAGCAAAACTCAAGTATATGGCTCAGTCGGAACTACACAAAATAGATGTGCGGCCAAGGATCATTCCATATAATGACATGATAGGTTGGGCCCTGGAAAATGTCGACATCCAAACCAGAAGCATTTTCAACTCTCAAAAGGTTGTTGTTGGATCTTTCCCACCCGAACACATACAAGTAACGTATAAGATCTCCCCTGATTTTAAACATAATTACAATGTTGCATTCATGTTGGAGTTTGAGCAATAAGAGTGTATACAATATGAAAAACGCTATCCTGATATAATCAAGTCATGGTGGGGGCACCCAGAGAAATTCAGAGTCGATTCTCATGGAATTTATGCCACAATGTCGTTCGATGTTCATATGATCTATGTAGCTATGATGCTCTGTAGGATATTCGGGAAGGAGAGTCCTACCCATTTCCCAGTGGCACGGGTGTCAATTATGAATGAGGTGGCCGATGGCTACTCTTTTAACTGGGCCAAAATTTTATCAGACAATTTGGCTAAGGAAATCACAAAATACAAATTAGCGAAGTCAAAGGGTAAACCCACCCCTTTCTATATGTCCGCATATATCATGGATGTTATTTGCTTCATAATCCTTTTTCCACTGATGAACTGGAGCTCGACCCCGACCAATGCTGAAACTATTCACTTCTATCACTCCAAGCTATTGGAAGACAAGGCAAAAGATTTCTTCTATGAAATATGCCACCATGTAGTGGTGCCCATTCATATAGCTTTATATGGCTGCCCACCCCCATGAATTTCAAACAAAATAATGGCGAACCTGGGAAAAATAGTAGTCTGGTTCATCAACGAAAACTTCTCTTACATTAGGGTTTTCAGATGCTCAGTCCCTCCCCATGCTCTACGAAGGTTTCTACCAGACTGACTAGTATGCCGAGAAGTGTCTTATCAAACAATGACATGGGGCATCAACAAGGAGATGAAAGCAGCCCAGAAAAAGGTATGGCCTACCTTCCCTCTCTAGGTTGGTATGTTTTCATTATTAGACTTTTGCCACTCTGAGGTGGAGGTTGCAGCTTTGGAGGATGTCAAATTGGTTGACATTGAGTTTAAAAGGCATGACCCACATAAAATCATGGAAAACCACCTGGCCCAATACAACCTGAAGAAATATGTACACAAAAACTCTCTGCATGATGACATATTCAGGGGAGTCAGGTCCTATGAGGAAGTACTAAATAGAGTCCAAACCATGTCACCAAATCAACAGACCAATTTTTTCACCTTTCAAAGGCACAGATGAATCAACTTGCTGAAAGTACTACAGGGAGAATCGGTAGCCACTCGGTCTACACAGGAAATTATACCTCTTGGTTTTGAGGTAGGGAGTTCTGGAAAACAGGATACTGAGGAAAATCCAAAGAACGTTGAAGCTTCAATGCAGGAATTGAAAGATTCACTATCAACTCCATTAGGCCCTCAAGCAATGGCTCATATCGAAGCTTTCCTAAAGCAAGGGAAATATACATCTACTTCTACACCAGACAAACCTGTTACCAATACAACAGAGTAACAACCGTCCATAGAGATAGGTAACCCCATTATTTCATTGACACTGTTGTATTCAATTTTTGGAAATACCTGCTCCAAAGTCATCTTTATAGATGATATTACCCCAATTGCACCCGAAGATATGCCTCCTTCAAACTTATTCTTCAACAAGAAAAGGAGGGCTATAGTCAAATGAGAAACACATCAGAACGATAGAGCGATAATCAAAAGGAAAAGAATGGTATATGATGGACATAATCGAGATGATTTAGAATTTGCTAAGGAAATGACAGGTTCATTAGGTGCCTTTGCCATGACAAATCAGTGGTCTGTAGAAAATTTGGCCGAGCAACTAAAACAGAGAAACCTATTGGTAGGGAAGTTGCAAGATCAGATAATGACTATGGAACAGGATGTGAAAAATAAGATGAACTAAGATTTTGAACAGAACAGAGCTTATGACAGGCATCAAATTCAATAGTTGTAAGCTAACCTTGAAGAACTCCATCAGAATTCACATACCAACAAAGGCTTGATCACTCAACAAGAAGAGTTAATAAATCAATTGCAAACCGGGTTAGGCTTGACTAAAGGTACATCAATAGAGATATCATCTTTTCAGACTCAAGCACTAGAGGTAAATGAAAAACTAGAAATAGCCCAGCAAGATCTCTTTACGAAGGTCGATGCCATCCAAAAATACTACCAGGCAGTAGACCTCACTCTAAAAGATATTTATATTAAATAAAGAGTAGCTCGCTCAACTTGAGTTAATTTTCAATAGGGCATATTATTGGTACCAAAGGATGATGTCTCAGTTTTTCATCGGCTTTCTCTTTCAGAAAAAATAAGAGGTGATATGGTTTTAAAGGCCCGGGAGACAAATTTAGCAGAAAGAAAGAGACTCGCTAGAGATGTAAATGAAGATTTTCTAGAAGCGTTGACATCACTAGACAAAGGACTAATTGATTTTGAAGTAAATGATATTTCCGAAGGCCCAGGTCAAATTTATATAGCATATAATCAGTATAATTCTAGAACAACCAAAGAAGAATCTCTACTGACCATCCAAAATATGAACCAGATTGATCTCCTTCAAATAAATAAATGGATAGTAAACCCAAGCTTACAGTTACAGGTCACATCTCAAGGAGAAAAAAGGATAAAAGGAAATTTTCCTCAGATAGAGAGGAAGCTATACACTTTTGAGGTGAAAGAAGAAACTGAGCCTTCAAGGTTAGTGGTGCAATTATTGAGTAGATGCATCCAATGCATTGAATATTTGAAAACAAGAACATCCAGAAACAAGTAAGGAAACATGCACATACTACTCATACAGGTGAAGATCAGATGCCAGTTGTATCCAGGCTAAAGGATGAGGAGAAGAATCATTTCTTCTAGCAGACAAAGAGATAGAGGAGAATGCTAGTGGAACTCTTCAGTTTTTACATGTTGTAGCCTTATACAAAAATAATTTCTATTTTTAATTATAAGAAGTCCAACTATTTTAAGTTGAGATAGTTTGTATAAATAAATAGATTCAAGATCTATCAAAGGATGCTTCTTTCCGATTGTAATAGAGAAAACTCTCCTTATTGAGTATTAATACAAGTGCAGACATAGATTCTAAGTTTTGTTTAGTTTGGGTTATGTACTTCTTTTGTTTTTCCATATCTCAACATTTCTTTAAGCATTTCCATGATACATATTTGATTTCAATTTAGTACAACAACTACTGTAATAGTATCGCATCAATAATTTATTAAGTAAGCAATTTTTCCTTCTGCATTTACTGTGAGTAAATTAAGCCCTGCGAGCCATGTGGATTATTGTATTTTATACTTTATTTAAGGTTACACTATCTATTTTCTTCTACTGCAACAAGGTGAGACTCTTTAGTAATTGATGCCTTGCTTTGTTTTACAGTTTTGTATTTTTCTCTCACACCATAGGATATTACAATTTTGACTCAAACACGAAATATGACCTCTATGTTGTCATACTCTTAATTTCATTTAAGGATTTTTTCTCATATAACTAAGGTAGAAAGAGCACCTTTTAAAAATGATCTCTTTAAACTTTCCTGATGCATGACATTACTCTTTGAGCCTTAAGTTTAATCTCGGGACCAACATGACATATTCCAAGATTCAATCCTCAGAAAGAAAATGAAACATATCAAAGGGAAAGAAAAGAGGTACTTGGATAGGATTGGGGAGCATCAACATCATCTGCACCTCATGTCAAAGATTGTGCTATGCCAGAAAGGCCAACTGAGAAGATACACACTCTAAGAGAATTCGTGAGAAATTGTGTAGAACTAATGAAAGATGAAAATACATTGAATGCACTATATGAAATGATTGATCATTTCATGCAAGGAAGGGAAAATACCATAGCAGATAGGGTGGTGAATCATGTATTGCGCGGAAAGAGGACCAACGGAGAATTCAGATTAAGTGCATAGATTGGGGAATATGATGTGGATAACATTATTTAGACTTGGGCTATGATGTGAATGTAATACCAAAGTATCCATGGAAGATAATGGGAAAACCCAATTCGATCTGGTCTCATGTTCAGTTAAGGCTCACAAATCAACACAAGATAGTAGCAATTGGTCGATTGACAGGAGTATTTGTGAACATATATGGGGTGTGTAGTGTGGCAGACTTTGAAGTTATTGAGATTGTGGATGATATTCAACCATATCTAGCATTGATGGGACTTGAATTGGACTTTGATAATCAGGTGATCATTAATCTAAAGAGGAGGGAAATTATATTTGAAGTCAGATATTTGAAATTTATTGCACCATTGGACCCAACAGAAGGAAAGATATACATAGAAACAACAAGAGGAAATGACATTGAAAATTTGTATAACATGACTGCGTGGATGGATGATTATGTTAACCCCACTATAGATGGCATGCTAAGTAAGGTATCTTGCCTTTGGAACTTTATAATTTTGAAATCAACTAGGATTTAAGTAAGGTGTAAGTCATTTAAGAAGTGTAAGGGAATTTTGGGACACCGAGGAGCATTTTTAGGAATTCTCTTAGGTGGATGAGGGAAATAGGAATATTTAATTAATTAATAAAATTGATTTTCTGGTGCAACTAGGGGGATCGAGTGACACGTGTACGGGGGAGGTTTTTTGAAATTAATTAAATGAAAAAGAAATTTAATGAGAAATTGGGAAACAAATTACTTGAAAAATATATAAAAAGAATGGAGGAGGAGTATGGATCTCATCTTTTTGCGTAAAGTTACTCTGCTAAAATTTTACCTTGACTGAACTCACTCTTGTGGGAGTTGGGATACCCATCTCGGGTAACGAGTGGTAGCTCGACCTTGCAAGGTGAGTTGGGTGCTAGCATTATTTGGAATCATGTGCGTGTCCCCTTTGCATATTGGGGGGATTAGGGGGAAGAAGAATACTCCTAGCGTTGGCTGAGATGTACCAATGAGGTCACATTAGTCGGCAAGCGGGAGATGGACAGAGCATGCGCGGGACAATGACTCGGAGCTTTCGCATTTGGCTATGGTATGCCTAGGAATATTTGTGTTGAATGGTAGTTTAAATATTTTTCCTGCGCCTTCAGTAATGTACTTTTGTTGTGTTAAAGTTTATGTTTCATTCGGCATAACACTATCCATAGATTTGATTTTATCCTTCAGCAATTGTCTTGATGAGCCCAACGTTTAAATCAGAGAACTTAAAGTCATCCGAGCCTATGCTCATTGTATTTTGAATTGATTGCCCATGGAAAACCCAAACTTTGATTGCAATGACTTCTCCGTGTTGGTTTTTATTGATTTAATACGAAGAAAAATTGTGTTTTTCTCTTCTGTTCCTTATCCTTAAGTTATTAGTCTGTGCCTGAGTAGTCGGGCAGAAGCCGAATCGATGGTCATCACTCGGGTGTTTAAAGACTTATATATTCAAATGCCCTACTTTCCTGTGCATGGAGAATAAGTGAAGGATAAATTTTCGCCCAACTATCTATCCCTTACTTATCTCTGCGTTGATTGATTCATTGTCAAATGACTAGTCCTGACGCCTTCTTGTGAATGAGTATCTCTGTGTTTTGATTGATTCGTCTTTGAATGATTAACCTATGATCTTAGCATTTTATTTTATGCAAATCTCTGTTTCCTCCCCAAAAATTTTACCCTACGATTATGTTTTTATAGATAGATTTCACACCATGTTTGCTTGGCGTTTTACACAACCTTCCACTAGTTTTTACACACCATTCTGGTTTTGATTTTACTGTTCCTTTGTTTTGGATCCTTATGGTTAATACACAATGATTTTTCTTCGCGTTTGATACACTGCATTATCACATTATACAATGATTTATATGTTAGACCGCAATTTGTATAAGATGGACCACACTTTATATAATGATTCCCAGCATTTTGAAATGGTAAAACATCTACGTTTTTGGATAGCATGTTATGCTCTGCGTTTTTTTATATACCGATATTGTTGTTACTCTTTTTTTTTTGGATACTGATTTAGCTGGGCAAAGATCCATTCTTGTAGATTTTTATTTTCACTTTTAAAGGTATTTACACAACGCCTTTGCTGGGTAGAGAGTTATTGTGTAAAGTTTCAAAATTTTCCCTTTTAAATACAATTACTCAGCGAATTTGATTGACATCATTTTTATTTCTCGATGGTTTTCTTGGCATGTAACACAACACTCACCCCACAATTTTCTGGACATTTATACAACCGTTACACCATGATTTTCTTGGCACATTACCCAACATTCACACCACTAATTTCGTGGAACATTACTCCGCATTCACATTATGATTTTCATGGCATTTACACAACAATATCTCATATATGAATGTTAGTACACAACGATATATTTACCAGCGAATTTCATTATTGATATGTCTGCGTTTTGATAAGTTTGTGATTTCATTATGTATTAATGGGTAGCGTTTTTGAGATGTATCAATGGATAGCAATTTTGTTATGTATTAATGGACAACAGTATCATATGGTTGATAGACAACATCATCTATTTAATGTGCAGCATTATCAGGTTCTTAACTAACAACGATATATATATTGCATGGCGATATCCTTTTACACAGCGATATCACACTACCCAACGTTATCATTTTAAATGGTGATATCATAACACACATCAAACTCATATTTTCGCTCAACAATATCATTATTAGATGTCATTATTTAATAGACAATGTTTTTAATATATGTAGGGCAACGATTTACAATATGATATAATAGACAACAATTTTTATAATATAATAAGACAACAATTTTATAATATGTAATAAACAACGTTCACAATTGATAATCTGACAATAATTCCACCAATTTTAATTATGATACAACAATATCATACATTTTATTTAGACAACATATATTTAAAATGTGTATCAATGCTAGACAACGATAACTTAGACACCGTTTCCTTTAAATGCTAGACAATGTATCAGTGCTAGGAAGCATATATTTAGATTGCGTTTCCATCCAATTTATCATTTAGACAACGTGTTTATCACAGATAGCGAATACTTCATCATACTTCATGATTTCATTTTGATTGCATTTGTATGACTGTGTTTTGATGACTGCATTTGTATGACTGCATTTGATTGCATTTGTATGACTGTGTTTTCATTGCATTTGATTAGCAATTTAATATTGCATGACTACGATTTGTTTGAAATTGAATCGCGTTGATTGATTAGCATATGACTTGCGATACCATTTATTATTGACAATGATTTATCATTTATTTTACTATATAAATCACATAGATAGCAAGTTTATCTGTGTTCCTTTAGATAGAAAATTATATTATTTAAAGGTACGCGATATTTTTGTTTCCGTTTAAAAGATAGCGAATTCAGTTTTAAAAGACATGTTTTATATTGTTTTAAAAGACACGTTTCATATTTGTTTCAGTTTAAAATATAGTGAATTTATCCTTAGGAAAATACTTATCGGATATCTGGAATTGGAAAATAGTTACAATGAACTATTTGTTTTGATAATAATTATTTTTAATGTGCACAGATTGATGTATGTTTGCATAGAATTTGTTGCGCCAAGAAGTTATTATGATGTATGATTGTTATAGTAGTCAGATTTCCATTGCATCTTGATGACTTGTCGAGGGGTTTCTTGGGTATAGTCTTCATGTTTGACAGTTAATTCGGTCTCCTAGCACATAGGATTTTTCTTGGGATATTGGTCTAGATATGTTTTGTAGCTCCTTGGTGACTGTCATGCCTACCGCCTTGTGACGACATGATTCCTAATGAGGGGATCATTGCACACCTAATGGATAGACATGAATGATAATTGGGTCGGAGTCTTGTGCTTCCCAATGTGGGCATATTTTTCATTGTAATAGATGTTGGTAATTGGTTTTGTAACACCTTAATGCGTTTGGTTTTGCATACCGTAGAGGTTTCTAGTTACTGGTCGTCGAAGTCACTATGTCGGGTTGTTGATGTTGTCCTTTAACTTGTAGGCATTGTCTTTCTTGTGTCGGGTGGGTAGTCATTTGTATCTGTCTATTGATTATTACATGTTTCATACAATTGCATGATGTGCTAGTGTGTTGAGTCATTTTTTTCTGTTGCCCGATCTGCGTGCATTGTGTTCATCATCAAGTTGTGTTGTTTAAATGTTGTCATCAATTTCCTTCCTGCTTAAATAAAACAAAACAAAAAAAATTATTTTTCGTCACGTTGCATGTAGTCGTAACGATGGGGACGTTACATATGGTATCAAAGCGGGTTCAACCTGTGACTTGGGATCACTACGACTTTCGTTGATTTGATTTTTTATTATAATGTTGCTAATTAAATTGATTTGTATTCATGCAGGTAATCATGGTTAGAGGATGCCATGGAGGCAGACGATGGGGTGCTAGGGGAGGAGGTGCGATGCCCTCAGTAGCATCCACGCCTAATGGGTCTAACCCCCAGGGAGACGAATAGGTTGTTGGGCAGGAACATATATGTGTGGGTGATGTGGTTGGGATGATGAGGTCTTTTCAGCGGATTTCTGAGGCACTGATAAACCGTTTGGATAGAGATAAGGCCAGGGCATCGGCACCCCCTGAAGGTCCACTACGGGCTCCAGTCGGTGCTGGTAGAATTGATCATGAACTCGAGAAGGTCAAATTTCTTGAGTTCTTTAGTGCCCCGGATGACACAGCCATCGAGGCATGGTTTGAGAATATGGCAATGTGCTTTGTGCTTCACAAATATACCTCCAACATGAAGGTTCACATGGTGGTATTTCAACTAAAGGG
The DNA here is from genome assembly GCA_000966675.3 of Picea glauca. NCBI lineage: Eukaryota > Viridiplantae > Streptophyta > Pinopsida > Pinales > Pinaceae > Picea > Picea glauca. Next base: position 103,042 of record JZKD02S0538551.1, read on the forward strand.
GATCACTCTTCTATGGTGGAAGATGCTCCTGCACAATTGAACATGGTTGTTGAAGACGTTTCATGGGGACTGTTCGAGGAACGGTTCTGAGAGAGGTATCTATTGGGGGAATTCATTGAGCGTCATCTCAATGATCTCAATGCCTTGTGATAGGGTGGCCGTACAGTGCCCAAGTACGAGGCTCATTTTATGGAGTTTCTTTGATATGCTCCACACCTGAATACCAAGAAACTTAAGGTCAACAGGTTCTTGTTTGGCCTTCATGTCAGCATTTGTGCAAAGGTTAGGATTATGATGCCTTAGACCTTGCATGATGTTTTCCAGAAGGCCCTCATAGCAAAGGAGGATTTTATCAGTGGGGTTCAGAGAAGGACTCAAGCAAGACCAGTCGGGCAGGTGTCATCTAGTGTGCAGCAGCGTTAGACACCAGTTAGACACTCACAAGGATATTGTGGCTTCTAGAGAGGATCCAATTTCACTACAACTCGGCGACCAATGCCTCAACAATAGAATCCTTACTGAGGACCACAACACCAGTAGAAGCATCGACTGCAACAACACCAGTTTAGGCTTGTTCAACAGAGCAGACTAGGATTCTAGGCCGGTGGGCCGTCAACTTCTACTTCGGGTACCAGGAGTACTAGACCGAAGAAAGGGTGTTGGACATGTGGTGAGCCACATTACCAGTGCGACTGCCCAGTGGAGAGGCCTAGAGAATCTGGATCAGCCAGACCCACTACCGTGGGATATTTGGGCAAGGCCTATTAGATTCATGCAACAGTGAATAATCGCCAAGTAGAGCAACAGTCAACTGTGCTCGATATGTCAGGTACCCTCACTAACTAGACCCTTAGTATTTTGATAGATCCAGGTGCTACAGAGAGTTTCATTTCTGGGGAAACGCTAAAACAAATTAAGGTAAAGGCAGTTGAACATGATGAGTTTATCTTTTTGGAAATGGCTTCTAGAGCCAAAAAAAATGTTGGTGGGAAGGTTACAGGCTGTAGCCTTAACTTGGGATATTTTTTCACCAGGGCCAACCTGTACGTCACGATCTTAGGATCTTATGATGTCATTATCGGTATGGACTGGTTAGAATCGCATGAGGTGATACTCAACTGTAAGATGAAACAATTGAACTTGGTCGATGATGAGAGACAAATACGCGTGATTGTAGGTCAGAACCAGGGCATGTCCCTAAGGTTCATCTCTTCTTTGCAACTACGGAAAAGCATGCGCAAGGGATGTAAGATTTAAACGATCCTTGCATTAAACTAGAAGGGAGAAGCATAAGGTATAGAACACCTTCCGATGGTGAGAGAGTTTGCAGACGTCTTCCCAAAGGATTTACCTAGGATGCAGCCATAGAGGGAATTGGATTTTACCATAGACCTAAAACCAGGGACTGAACTGATAGCAAGAACACCTTATCCGATGTCGATCCCAGAGTTACAGGAGTTAAAAATGTAACTGAAGGAGTTGTTGGACCTAGGACTCATACGTCTGAGTGTGTCGTCGTGGGGTGCGCCTGTTATTTTCATACAAAAGAAGGATGGGTCGTGGAGACTCTACATTAAATACCATCAATTGAACAAGGAAACAATCAAGAATCAATATTCATTGCCAAGGATTGATGATTTGTTTGATCAGATGAAAGGCATGAAGGTGTTTTCAAAGATTGACTTGAGATTAGGGTATCACCAGTTACGGATCAAAGAGGACGATATCCCTAAGACTTCCTTTAAGACAAGGTTTGGACATTATGAGTTTACTATTTTACCTTTTGGACTAACGAACGCCCCTGGGGTATTTATGAGTTTGATGAACGGGGTGTTCCGCGAATACTTGAACAAGTTCGTCCAAGTATTCATTGATGATATTTTGATTTACTCTCGGACAATGGAGGAGCATGATGATCACTTGTGCTTGGTACTACAGTGTCTGCGAGAGAACAAATTGTATGGGAAATTGTCCAAATGCTTGTTTTATAAAACAAAGATTCACTACTTAGGGCATGTCATCTCCAGCGAATGTATTGTCATGGATCCAACAAATGATAAGGCTATTATGGAATGGCTTGTGTCGACGAATGTCCTGGAAATGTGTAGCTTCATTGGTTTAGCAGGATACTATCGACGGTTCATCGAGGGTTTTTCGAAGATAGCAAATCCGATTATGGAATTGCAGAAGAAGAACAAGAAGTTTGTTTGTATCGAGAAATGCACGGAGGAATTTTGGAGGCTCAAGGAGATGTTGAAGACAACACCAATACTAAAGGTTCTTGACATGGATGCAGACTTCTTGGTATTCACTGACGCATCCAAGGAAGGCCTAGGCGGAGTCTTGATGCAAGATGATCAAGTGATCTCTTACATCTCGAGAAAGTTGAGATGGCATGAAGAGAACTATGAAACACATGATTTGGAGTTGTTATCCATTATATATGCCTTGAGAGTTTGGAGACATTACCTTATTGGACAAAAATTTGAACTAAAAATAGACCACTATGGACTATAACACATCTTTACGCAAAGTGACTTGTACGCGCGATAACGATGTTGGTTGGAATTGCTTAGCGAGTACGATTTCAAGATCACTTACATAAAGGGAACAATGAATAGAGTAGTGGATGAATTGAGTCAGAGACCACACATCTTTTCGGTGATGCCTTTTTAGATGAATCTACATGAGAATATTCTAACTTTATAGTGCGACAATGACTGGTACAAAGAAGTCAAGGATTTTATCAGACAAAACACAATAATGGTACCAAAATTTGAAGTATTTACTATGGAAAATGACAGATTATTGAGATTTAAAAGTCGAATTTACGTACCACCCAACGACATGTTGAGGAATTTGATCCTAAACGAGGCTCACAAAGCAGTGTACATGGGTCACCCAGGAGTCACGAAGATGAGGGCAGACCTTAAACCCTTACTCTTCTAGAAAGGAATGAAGGCAGACATAGTCAACTACGTGGAAAGATGTCTAGAATGTCAGTAGGTGAAGGCTGAACATAGACATATGGCAGGAATACTACAACCACATGTTATTCTGGAATCAAAATGGGAGGTCATTTCGATGGACTTCATTGTTGGATTTCCATTGACGGCAAGGAGACATGACTCGATTTTTATGGTAGTCGACACTCTGATGAAGAGTGCTCATTTTATTCCTGTGCGTACGACATATCAGGAACCTGACATGGCTGGAGTTTTCATCAGTGAGATTGTGAGGCTGCATGGCATGTCTAAGAGGATTATATCTGATCGAGGATCGGTGTTTACTGGACGATTTTGGACTAGTTTCCAAGAGGCCTTGGGAACCCAACTTAACTTTAGTACCGCGTATCACCTAGAGACAGACAGGCAGATGGAATGAACAAAACAAATCTTGGAGGACATGTTGCGTATGTATGTGATGGACCAACATAAGAGTTGGGAGGAATTCTTTCCACTGGTAGAGTTCGCATATAACAACAATTATCAATGCACCATTAAGATGGCGCCTTTCGAGTTCCTTTACGAGCGACCATGTCAGACGCCTTTGAGTTGGGATTGTCTTGAGGATAGGGTCCTGGTGGGGCCAAAAGTGATCCAAGAAATGGAAGATCAAATGAAAACAATAAGATAAAGGATCAAGGAAGCGCAGGATCGACATAAGAGTTATGTTGATGCGCACCATGTTGACCATAGTTATGAAGTTGGCGATCGAGTTTTCTTTCGGGTGAAGCTGCATAAGAGTTCGATCAAGTTTGAAAAGGGTGCTAATATTTCTCCTAGGTTCATGGGACCTTTCGAGATTGTGGAAAAGAAGGGACCCATGGCCTATCTACTAGCCTTGCTTGATTCTTTGAGGCGTATGCACGATGTTTTTCACGTATATGTTTTGAGACATTATATTAGTGATCCCACACATGTTATTGACATGAGTTCCTTGCAGGTATATAAGGAGGGTGCGTTCACGGTGGAGCCAATCTACATCCTGGACCATCGCATTTGACATATATGATGTCGAACAGTAGATCAGGTCAAGGTCTAGTGGGACAACTACAGTCTGCACTTGACAACCTAGGAGGACCCATATGATATGCGTCAACAATTTCCATTTTTGTTTGATAGATAGACTTATGATACTGTGATACACTTTATTTCGGCACTTATATACTGTGAAACTTTGGGATGAAGTTTAAACCAAGAGGGGGTGTATGTAACATCCCGCTCTTGTGCGCACCAAGAGAACTTATTCTTTGAGGACACTTGCTTGCAAGTAATCTAGGTTATTATATTTATTGGTTGTTTTGATTATGATTATGATTATGAGATATTATGCATTTAATGATATGTTATTTGGTTGTATTACATAGACAGGTGCCATTGATTGGGTTCTCCTAAGTGTGTAGGACTTTGGACCTCAATGATGTAGAAGCATCGATGAAACCCCTTGGACTCTAGATTGAGTCAGTGAGTGGAATGTTGGGTTTGAATGTTGTTTATGTGACATATGTACATATGATTAGATGTTATGATGAAAGATTATTATTGCTGACATGATTCGCTGATGGATGCAGGCTAATGATAGCTTGCTGACCAGACTCACATATGGAGTTGAGGGGTCACGCACGACAACCAGAGATATTGAGGGAGAGGTGTGGTAGAAGTCCTGGCACAACCTACTAGCACTCCCACCGTGGCTTGAACTATAGGTTAACGATTACCTAGTTCGAGAATACTTGTGATGTCGTGAGGGAAGACTATGATAGTCCCTCACAATGATTCTAGGGGGTGCGCAATAAGTCAGGGAAATTATTCCTTAGAGGCCCTTAGTCTCCCACAATATCACCTGGAAGAGTATTGACTCTAGGGGTTTGACATGTACCAAATTCAGTCAAGAGGCGAGTGGCACCCTTGGAGCACGTAGTGTGTCCTGAAGGGCATGTCACACAAGGAAAATGGAAAGAGGTGAGTGACACCCTTGGAGCACGTAGTGCGTCCTAAAGGGAATGTCGCGATTTTAACTGGTAATTGAATAAAATTATTTGGCCTTAAAATGAATGATGTGATAAGTAAGGTTTGAAAAAAAAATTCCTAATAAAAAAAAGTTGCCCAACCTAGTGAAAGTAATACCTAGGGCTAAGTAGAACATGTGGTCAAAAAAAATAATAATAAATAAACATGTAAGAAATTCAAACTTATATATTAAAGTCAAAATTATAATGGAGGATTAAATTTTTGAAAAGAGGGTACATGGTTGTTTTTTTTATCTACACTTGCTCAATTAATTTTTAATTAAAAAGGAAAAAGGGTAAATGGTTTTTTTTTTTTATCTACACTTGGTAAATTAATTTTTAATTAAAAAAGAAAAAAGGGTAAATGGTTGTTTTATCTACACTTGCTAAATTGACTTTTAGTTAAAAAGGAAAAAGGGGGAAACTTAAAATAAATAGGAAACTTAAAGAAAAGCGGAAACGTAAAGAAAAATATGAATGCCTAACTTAGTAAGGAATATTGCCTTTGAAGCTTTCTAATTCTGAACTCAACTAGGATTTAAGTAAGGCGTAAGTCATTTAAGAAGTGTAAGGGAATTTTGGGACACCGAGGAGCATTTTTAGGAATGCTCTTAGGTGGATGAGGGAAATAGGAATATATAATTAATTAATAAAATTTTATTTCTAGTGCAACTAGGGGGATCGGGTGACATGGGTACGGGGGAGGTTTTTCGAAATTAATTAAATGAAAAATGAATTTAATAAGAAATTGGGAAACTAATTACTTGAAAACTCTATAAAAGGGATGGAGGAGGAGGAGGAGTATGAATCTCATCTTTTTTCATAAAGTTGCACTGCTGAAATTTTACCTTGACTAAACTTTCTCTTGTGGGAGTTGGGTTACCCAGCTCGGGTAACGAGTGGTAGCTCGACCTTGTGAGGCAATCTGGGTGCTATCATTCTCTATTATCGTGTGCGTGGCCCCTTTATGGTTTGGGGGGCTCAGGGGGAAGAAGAGTACCCCTAGCGTTGGTTGGGAGGTACCAGTGAGGTCACATCGGTCGGCAAGTGGGAGCTGGATGGAGTGTGCGTGGGATGACTCAGATCTTTCGCATTTGACTATGGTATGCATGTGAATATTTGTGTTGAATGGTAGTTTAAATGTTTTTCCTATGCCTTCAGTAATGTACTTCTGTTGTGTTTTATGTTTATGTTTGTGTATTTTGAATTGATTGCCCATGGCGAACCCAAACTCTGATTGTAATTACTTCTTTGTGTTGGTTTTTATTGATTTAATAGGAAGAAAAAATGTGTTTTTATCTTCTGTCCCTTATCCTTAAGCTATTAGTCTGTGTCTGAGAAGTCAGCCAGGAGCCAAATCAATGATCGTCACTTTGGTGTTTAAAGACTTATAGATTCAAATACCCTGCTTTCTTGTGCATGGATAATAAGTGAAGGATACATTTTTGCCCAGTTATCTATCGCTTACTTATCTCTACGTTGATTGATTCATTGTCAAATGACTAGTCCTGGCGCCTTCTTGTGAATGAGTATCTCTACATTTTGATTGATTCGTCTCTGAATGATTAACCTCTGATCTGAGTGTTTTCTTTTATGCAAATCTTTGCATCCTCCCCAAAATTTTTACCCTGCGATTCTCTTTTTATAGACAACTTTCACACCATGTTTGCTTAGCGTTTTACACAGCCTTCCACCAGTTTTTACACAACATTCTGGTTTGGATTTTACTATTCCTTGGTTTTGGATCCTTATGGTTAATACACAATGATTTTTCTTGGCATTTGATACACTGCATTTTAAATTATACAACGATTTATATGTTAGACCATAATTTGTATAAGATGGACCCCATTTTATATAATGATTCCCAACGTTTTGAAATGGTAAAACATCTGCGTTTTTGGATAGCATGTTATGCTCTGTGTTTTTTTGTATAGCGATATTATTGTTACTCTGCATTTTTTTGGATAGCGATTTAGCGAGGCAGAGATCCATTCTTGTAGAGTATTATTTTCACTTTTAAAGGTATTTACACAACACCTTTGTTGGGCAAAGAGTTGTGTAAAGTTTCAAAATTTTTCCTTTTAAATATAATTACTTAGCGAATTTGATTGACATCGATTTTTTTCTAGACGGTTTTCTTGGCATGTGACACAACACTCACCCCACGATTTTCTGAGCATTTACACAATGGTTACACCACGATTTTTGTGGAACATTACCCAGCATGCACACCACTAATTTCATGGAACATTACTCCGCATTCACATTATGATTTTCGTGGCATTTACACAGTGATATATCATCTATGAATGTTAGTACACAATGATATATTTACCAGCGAATTTTGTTATTGATATGTCTGCGTTTTGATAAGTCTGTGATTTCGTTATGTATTAATGGGTAGAGTTTTTGAGATGTATTAATGGATAGCAATTTTGTTATGTATTAATGGACAACTATATCATATGGTTGATAGACATCATCATCATGTATTAATGTGCAACATTATCAGGTACTTAACTGACAGCGATATATATATTGCACAGTGATATCCTTTTACACAACGATATCACACTACCCAGCGTTATCATTTTAAACGATGATATCATAACACACAACGAACTCATATTTTCGCTCAGCAATATCATTATTAGATGTCATTATTTAATAAACATCATTTTTAATATATGTTGGGCAACGATTTACAATATGATATAATAGGCAACAATTTTTATAATATAATAAGACAACAATTTTATAATATATAATAAACAACGTTCACAATTGATAATCTGACAGTGATTCCACAAATTTTAATTATGATACAACGATATCATACATTTTTTTTAGACATCATATATCTATACAACATATATTTAGAATGCGTATCAATGCTAGACATCGATAACTTAGACATTGTTTCCTTTAAATGCTAGACAACATATCAATGCTAGGCAACTTATATTTAGACTGTGTTTTCATCCAATTTATCATATATACAACGTGTTTATCATAGACAACAAATACTTCATCATACTTCATGACTGTGTCTTGATTGCATTTGTATGACTGTGTTTTTATGACTGCATTTGTATGACTGCATTTGATTGCATTTGTATGACTGTGTTTTGATTGCATTTGAATAACTATTTAATATTTCATGATTGTGATTTGTTTGCAATTGAATCACGTTGATTGATTAGCATATGAGTTGCAATACCATTTATTATTGACAACGATTTATAATTTATTTTACTATATAGATCACATAGATAACAACTTTATCTACGTTCCTTTAGATAGTGAATTATATTGTTTAAAGGTCCGTGATATTTTTGTTTCCGTTTAAAAGATAACGAATTCAACTTTAAAAGACATGTTTTATATTGTTTTAAAAGACACGTTTCATATTTGTTTCAGTTTGAAAGATAGCGAATTCATCCTTGGGAAAATACATATCGGATATATGGAATTGGAAAATAGTTACAATGAACTATTTGTTTTGATAATAATTATTTTAATGTGCACAGATTGATGTATGTTTTCATAGAGTTTGTTGCACCGGGAAGTTATTATGATGTATGATTGTTATAGTAGTTATATTTCCCTTTCATATTGATGAATTGTTGAGGGGATGCTTAGGTATAGTATTCATGTTTGACAGTTAATTCGGTCTACTAGCACATTGGATTTTTCTTGGGATATTGGTCTAGATATGTTTTGTAGCACCTTGGTGATTGTCACGCCTACCGCCTTGTGACGAAATGATTCCTTATGAGGGGATCATTGCGCTTCTGATGGATAGACGTGAATGATAACTGGTTTAGAGTCTTGTGCTTCCCAATGTGGGCATATTGTTCATTGTAACAGATGTTGGTACTTGGTTTTGTAACACCTTAATGTGTTTGGTTTTGTGCGTCGTAGAGGTTTCTAGTTACTAGTCATCGAAGCCATTGTCCCGGGTTGTTGATGTTGTCCTTTAGCTTGTAGGCATTGTCTTGCTTGTGTCGGGCGTGTAGTCATTTTTATTTGTCTATTGATTATCACATGTTTTGTATAGTTGCATGATGTGCTAGTGTGTTGAGTGATTGTTGTCTGTTGCATGATCTGTGTGCGTTGTGTTCATCATAAAGTTGTGTTGTTTAACTGTTGTCATCCATTTCCTTCTTGCTTAAATAAAACAAAAAAAAATATTCTTTTGTGTCACGTCGCATGTAGTCGTAACGATGGGGACATTATAATGACTCTCCATCAATATATGCAGCACTACAAGATATTCAAACCAAGATATTCTCAGAAGAAGGGCCAATGGAGGTGGTACCAATCTAAAATGCGCACATAGTTGTTGTGATTTTCCATGAGATATTGGAGCGTTACAATGTTGCTAAGGAAGAACATGATGAAGAAGATCCAAGGAATGTGCAAGTACCTGAAATAGAAGGAGAAAAAGAGCTAAAAGGTCCAAATCTTGAGTTCCTTGCGTACAGACAACCAATACTGATGCAGAAGGTAAATGTTGGGATGACAGAGAATCCAAAGTTTGTGCACATAGGGGATTATTGGAGTGATGAGATAGTAGAGAAGATTGTAGAATTGTTGCGTGAATATCAAGACTTATTCCCAACTACATTTTTCAGAGATGAATGGGATAGCCAGGGACTTGGGTGAGATGAAAATTCCTTTGAAACTAGGTGTTAAGCCAGTGCAACAAAGACCCTACAGGATAAATCCGAAGTACAAAGAGAAGGTGAAAGTAGAAATAGATAGAATGTTGATAGCTGGGATCATTTAACCCATGGTAGATTCAGAGTGGATAAGTCTAATGGTAGTGTAGGATAAGAAAAAATATGGAATCAAGATTTTCGTGGATCTGAGGAAGTTGAATGATGCATGTTTACATGAACCATTTCCAACACCATTCACAGATGAGGAACTGGAGAAGATAGGAGGGAAATAGACTTATTCTTTCATAGATGGATTCTTGGGGTACCATCAGTTAAAAATTGCATAGGAGAACTAGTACAAGACTACTTTCATGACAGAGTGGGGAAGTTATCAATATATAGTAATACCCTTTGGACTGAATAATTCCCCTGTAGTTTTTTCAAGAGTTGTGGTTGTAGTGTTTAAGGAATTTATTCATAAGTTCCTTGTAGTATAATTAGATGATTGGATTTTTTCAATCTACTGAAGTATCACATAGAAGTACTGAGGCTAATGTTGGATAGGTGTAGACAGTGTCAAATTTCACTGAATTTTAAGAAGTGTATTTTTTGCGCACTGTTTGGAATTTTGTTGGGCCATGTGGTCTGCAAGAAGGGATTACGGGTGGATCCGAACAAGATTGTAGTGATTATGGAATTAGAACCACATACATCATCTAGAAAACTGAGGGAAACTCTAGGTCATACAATATATTACATGAATTTTATCAAAGGCTATGTGAATATCACAACACCTATGGAAAATTTGTTGAAGAAGGAAGCGAAGTTCTAATGGAATGAGGATTGTCATAATGGTTTGGAAACCTTAAAGAAAAAACTAGTGACCATGTTGATTTTGATCTTTCTAGATTGGAACAAGGAATTCCACATTCATGTACATGCATCATCGATAACATTGCGTGCATTACTATCTCAACCAGGGGAGGGAGACATATATCACCCAATTGTGTTTGCAAGTAGGATGTTGTCCATAACATAGAAGAATTACACCACTATAGAATGAGAAATATTTGCAATGGTATATGTGATATATAAGTTCAAACATTATTTACTGGGGTCTCATTTTAATATGTATACATACCATTCTACGTTAAAATACTTGGTGAACAAGTCAGTGTTAGGGGGGGGAGAATATGCAGATGGATACTGTTGTTTCAGATTAGATGACAACTTACCAGATTCACAAATATTTTCATTCAAAATGGTGGATGACTACTTCTCAGACATCATGCAGTTTCTAAGTATAGGAATGGCCCCATCAGACATGACAGTTGCACAAAAGAAACAACTGGTAGTTAAACAAACAGACTATCAACTCATTGCAGGAAATTTATATGGGTTAGTTGCAGATGGGATATTGAGACAATGTGTGTTGGAACAAGAAAGGCCTAAGATACTCACATAAGCGCATGAAGGGATTATAGGAGAACATTACGAAAGTAAATAAACTACACGGAAAATTTTGTGCATAGGTGTTAAGAACCAAACATCAATATAGCATAGAAAAACCTCAGGAAAAGTACTCAACACCTTGAAAAAGAGATAATTTCAGATAATAAGCCTCTTCGAGGGGGCAACCTCCTTT
>JZKD02S0538551.1:117667-132927 GCA_000966675.3 Picea glauca
TGTCCCTACGCATTTCTTCACCTTCATCAAAAGTCCAATTAGGATTTTCTGGAGGCTTATTTGGTGTAGAAGGTCCCTTTTTCGGTGGCATGTTGGCCAAGTATCACTTTTGAATATTGATTTTGAGGCGGTTCTGCTAGACAATATTTATTCTGTTCTATCTGCCAAGTTTCATCCCTTCTAGGTATGAAACTTTATTTAAGGTATTTCTCTGATATTTCTTCTCTGCAATGCTAGAGGTCTGATCAAAATTGGATGTGCCAAGTGGAATTTACGGTAACTTCCTCACAACTTGTCGATTTTTGGCCTTTCCAGGAGATCTCACTTGTATAGCATGCCTCGCACAAAATAATTGATATCAAATTCTTCAACTCACACCCAAAATAATACGGACTGTCCACGATCCAATGCAACCAGTCCCACTCAATTTGGATACTCTAGAAAGAAGTTATGATTGTTTTACATGGAACACTTTCTTGAGACTAGTCAATAGGACTAGTCAAATACCCTATCTTACACAAGGTGTATCTACAAATGTAAGATGACCCATAAGCTGAAATTTGTACCATAGATACCTTACTAATTTATGTAAGTTTCATTTGGATTTTAGGGTCTGAAATGTTACAGAAATTGTTTTATAGCGAAAATTCCGCAATGACTCATTTCAAGATGATTCCAAAACCCTATCTTGTACAGGATGTATCTCCGAAATTATAAGGCCTCAGGAGCTGAATTTTGAACCCAACGTACCTTGATTCGTCTACTAAGTACTCTCCAAGAGGTTCCTTTTGAAACATTGTAGAAAAAACGTTATAGTGAAAATTCCACGGTGTCTTAGATGTAGCAGCGAAACCCCAAGACCTTGAGCTCTGATACCATATGTTAAGAACCAAACATCAATATAGCATAGAAAAACCTCAGGAAAAGTACTCAAATCCTTGAAAAAGAGATAATTTCAGATAATAAGCCTCTTCTAGGGGGTAACCTCCTTTTACCCCACTTAAATGTTCAAGTACAAGATTATTCAAAATGAAAATGTCTCCTTGGCATATATAGGAGACTAGGAGGTATAATTACAACTAATATCCTAAAGCCGACATAAATAAAATAACATTACTAATATAATATGTCCCAATTAAGGGTTAATGAGCAAGCTGACATAAATAAAATAACATTACTAATCTAATATGCCCCAATTAAGGGTTAATGACCCAATATTAGGGCTTTAACAATAGGTATTTGGTGGCCCACACTTCATAAAGACGCTAAAGAGCATTGTCAGGCATGAAATGATTTTCAAAGAGTGGGAAAGCCATCCAAGATGGATGAAGTTACTTTAAATCCACAGGTTACATTGCAAGCATTTGATAAGTGGTTTGTAGACTTTGTGGGGCCAATCAACCCATAAGCAAGAAGATCAGGGGAAAGGTACATAATCACCATGATGGAGTTTTTGACAAGATGGGAAGAAGAAACACCAGTCCTAGATTACACAATAGAGATTGTTGTGCAATTTCTATTTGAGAATGTAGTCACATGATTTGTATGTCCACACATATTACTCAATGATGAAGGGACACACTTCTTGAATAAAACAATTGCAGCATTGACTGAGGAGTTTCAAATTTATCATCAGAAGAGTACCCCATATCATCCTCAGGCCAATTGGATAGTGGAAGATTTCAATAAAATTCTGAAGAATTCTTGGACAAATATATGAAACATAAGGAGAGATCATTGGGACTTAATATTTCTTGCATTTTTATGGACCTACAAGACTACCAGTAAAACATTGACAAGGAAAACACGTTTCAGGTTGGTCTATGGGAAAGAAGCAATAACATCGATGGAGTTAATTCTACTTATCCTATGCATTGAAACGATCACTGATCTTTCAGACTCTAGCGCAATAGACGAGAGATTGTCATAGTTGGTACAACTTGAGGAATTTGTCATAAGTTCCCATCAACAAGTTCAGAAAGAAAGAGAGAAGGCATGACATGTAGACACATTAAACATGAAAATTTCCAAGTGGGAGACTTAGTATTGCTTTATGATAATAACTTTATGTAACATCCATGGAAGTTTTGAATGCATTGGTTGGGACCCTGTGTGATTCAACATGTGACGGAGGTAGGTGTTGCATAGTTGGAAACCTTGAATAGAGAATTCCTTGGAGTAATGGTGAATGGTAGTCGACTAAAACTCTATAGAGACAATTGATCGTCTGCACAATAATCTGAGTTGTGCAAAACCACGTGTATCATATTAATTGTACTATAGTAGGGAGGTCAAACAAAGAAAATTAAATAAAAAGTAGAAAAAACAAGAAAAACAAGTAAAAAGTAGAAAAAGGAAAAGAAAAAGAAAAAAAAAAGATTAGAGATTACAAAGGCATAAGAAATAGCGAAGAAAGGATGGTTGTTGTGCTATTGGGATGAGACTACACCAATTAAAAAAACAATACATAGACGCAGAAGAACGTTAAGCAAACAAACAAGGAAGCAAGAACATTTGTGCGGTAGAGTATTGACAATCCTGTTAAAAGCATCAAAGCACATAAACAATGACTACAAAATGGTAATGATAGGTCATAAATACGTTGTATAATCATAAATGTTAAAATCCATTGAAAATCTAGACATATTGGCAGTGCGAGGAAAAACACAACGATGGATTTGGTAATAAAGCAACATTTATTTAACCATTCATCAACCCTATTAGCGGATTGGACAAGTTAGTTAAGGTGTGAAGGGACATGAAAAATTGGAAAGGAGGCAGAAAATAAGTCAAGGTTCTCCAATCATGAATTATTGTTACTACGAGTTGCATGTAAGTGGAGAGGGAATAGAGAACAAGAGCAGGGCCAGGAAGGAGAAACGAATTTGAAGTAGTTGTTAAGGATTATAGGTTTTTACAGAGATGGCACCACCAAAAGCACTACTGCCTGTGCCAAAGAAGGAATGCACAAAAGCATTGCCAGTAGAACTAGAGGTACTGGAGGTTGAAGAGACTCTGGGAGAAGCATCATCCTCGGATCCAAGGTTCCCCTGTGTTTATACACCACCAAGAAAATATAATGCCCCATCAGTGACATTGCTGAAGAATGTTAACCACACATTGGTGACACTTGACATACCATAAGGGGTGATCATTGATGAAGATATGATGCAGAAGGTGCAACAACTCAGATATGTAGACCATGACATAACATACTTAGAGAAGTTCCATGAATTGGCACCCCACCATTATTTGGAGCTGAAGGTAGACTCATCAAAAAACCAGAGCATACATGTGTCCTAGGTATGGGCCAAAGGATTGGAGCGAGCATTCCTACTCAACCTGCTCGACATCCCACAATTTAGACAAAGAAACAAAGTCAATGCATGCGTTAAGTTTCTCCTATATTGTGTGCATTGAGGATATTTGTGGTTGGATAGATACAAACTTGATCACAAGGATCACAGGACTACCGACACAGAGGAAAGATCCCACCCTGATGTTTACTGAAAAAAGAAATATAGATCCTTGTTAGAGGCCATGAAGCACAAGTTTCACAAAATTAGGGGGGTGCATGGCTTGGATGTGCCAAAAGTATGCGACCCAACTATCATATTTGTGACAAAATAATTATCTTGCAAAATGATATTAAAATGCAAGAAGGACCGAGTGCCAACATGAGTGATAACTGCGACAAAGAAGTGTGTGGAATGGACTTCAATGAGCTAGGCATTCTTCCTATTAAATAAGTTTCTTATTGACCGCACCAACACATAAGATAAAGGAATTGAGTTCCATTATCCATGGATTTTGGTTTTGCGTGTGTTAACAACATGGGAAGAGCCATAGGACGTGTAGTTCTTGGGCCTAAGGGGGAAGTTGTGTTTAGAAAACAATTACCATAACTTATGGTATATAATGGATAAATAGCGCCAAACAAAAAAAAACATAGAATTTTTTCTCTGTGTGGAAAGGATTCGACATTGCATTAAGGACACTCTACACATAACACCACAACTGGTGGAAGCATGTATACCAATTGCACAATTTTTAGCAGATCAACATCACATATATGTCCAGGAAAATAAGGACTCAAGAGAGGAGTGGGTCCAAATGAAATACAAAGTTACTGAGGAGGATATCCAGCTAATCATCTAGAATTTGGACCCGAATTGGAAGATCGTTGCATATGACATTGAGACAACACATCTTGGTAACAAAAAGGGAGAACAACACAACGATACAGAGAATGATTAAATATTTAAAGAAATGGATCAGAGGATGTACCAAAGACTACACCATTGATAGAACAAACAAAATAAACAATTCATGAGGCAGGAAAGAAAAGAAAGGATAAGGGGAAGGGTCTAGCAGGAGGTGCGCGTAAAAAGATGAAAGAACACAAGGAACCGACCATTTATACACTGATTGATGAAGACATGAACCGAATTGGTTACCAAGTAAAAGATGCCTCTAAGGATTTATTTCAACAAATGATGCAACAATATGAAGAAATTGATAAGAGGATGCAAGAGAAGTTGATTGAATTGCAACAATGTTTGGAGATCATAATTTTGGCAAAAGAAAGAAGATCCATGGAAGGAAAATCATCAGGTGTGATGGGAAAAGTAGAAGCTACCAATTCTCACTTCTCACAAATGACTGAAGGGAGCCATGTGATAAAAATCTTAGCAGATGCAATCAGGTTCCCCACACCTGATATGCATGAACAAGTACAAATACTAAGTCACTTAGACTTAATCATCTCACAGATGCTCACAATCATGTTACAGGGATTGAAAATCAGTATCGCATAGGAATTATGGCTCTTCACAGACTCTTCTTCTAGAGAGTTGATCAAATTTGTAGAAAAAAAGACAGAACTACAGAAGGAATATACCATGGCTCTCCAGGAAATAAAATAGTGGAGAAAAAAGTGGAAATCATATTGAAGGAAAAGAGTGAGGCTGGAAGAGAGGCTGAAAGAGAGAATGAGAAAGAAATGAAGGAGAAGGATGAAACCGAGCAATTTTTGCATCACATAAAAAAAACCTTCCAAAAGTTGTACAGATAAATCCCAGAGGAACCGATAGTAGTAGAGGCTACTATGGAAGAGAAGGTCTTGAAAATTGGTGAACTCATCAAATGCTTCTCCACAAGGATTGAGGACTTATAATTGCACATTAATATAGGAACACCACCAGAGGAAAGAGAAGGAAGAAAGAGAATGGAGATGAAAACCATATCAAACGTCAATAAGTTGGAGGAAGAATCTGCAAAAATTTGCTAGGACAATGCACAAATCTGGACAGAATTGGTATAGGATCCAAAAATGAATTCCATGGAAGAAAAAATAAGGGATGCGCAGGAAAAGGCATAGAAATCTTTAGAGAGCATAAACACCTTTCCACCGACTAAAAAAATGATGACCATTTTGGCATAGAGGAAATCATACATGGAAGTTGAAAAGATGCAAGATCAACGAAATATCCTCCAAATAATGATTAGGACCACTGCAAGAAGAAGCATTGAGGGTGATAGGAGAATTGGCTGCTACACAGGGCAAGGTGAAGCAAGAAACACATGAAATAGAAGAAAAGATTACATCCATGATTGTGCAGGGTGTAGAAGAAATTGTGGAAACAAAGGCAACAATAATAAAGGAAGTTGTGGTAGCTAAGGACACCTCCCAATAGTTCATCCAAGCATGGGGGAGTGCACAATAGGCCTACGTGGCTCGGGATGAGCCACGAGTGAGTGTTGGGGGCATGTTGGATAGGCATTGTGGAAATGGTATTCATGAAAATTCTAAGTATGTAAGAGGTGCGCAACAGAAGTATAAGAAGAATGAAGAAAAGGTAGGTTCGCAAGTGCGTAGATGAGGCACATCCAGGAGTACAATACATAGAAAGAGCATAAAAAACAGAGGAATAAAGAAAAGGAATAAAGAAAGAGAAGAAACCAGGAGAAAAAGAAGGATGGCATCTGACGTGCTAAATATAGGACACGCAAAAGTAGGAAGAACAACTGTCAAAATGCAAAAAAAACATGCAGACACAAAAGCAGGTAAAACATCCCAAACAACAAATCAACTTGATTTATCATGAATTGTAATAGGGTTTTGGGATGAAAAAAGTAGGATTTTAAGCTGTAAAATTTATGTATAAATAGGTAATAGGTTGGGAGAATAGGAGTTCTTCTTGAGTGGTACTATGGATTCTATTCCAAGATCTTGAGAGTTCTTGTCAGTAAGGAGAGTGATATAATAGGATTAGAAGGAAAGAGTCTATGTCAGAATGTTAAGGAGATGTTGCAGAGAGAGAGAGGTTTGCACTGCAGAGTGGCTAGGCTAGAAGAAGGAAAATATAGCATGATGTATCTTTGTAAGAATAGTGTGAAAACCTGAGAAAATTACAGAAACAATAATAAAGAACCCAACCATTATGGATGTATCCCAAAGTTGGGTGAACAATGTTAACTACTGTGTTTACTTGTCTTTTATGTGATCGATCATGGATACTTTCTTGATGCATGTTATACTAGATTTATCTTCTGTGTGATCATTTCGCAATAGTTATGAATGTTGTAGTAATTTGTTTCTATTGTAATTTGAAGTATAATGGTAATACATAACTGAATTCACTAAGTAAACTAAGGAGAGAAAATACAGAATAACACGTGCAAAACATATAAGTAAGAATGACAAGGATGATCACGTCCCATTCCCTCAATACTGTAGAAAATCAGTTCCTGCAGCCCCAATAGATACCTCGGGTGATACTTCACTTGCATGCAGGTGATGCCGAAAGGGATGGTGTTTGAAGGGTTTTGTTGGTCAAGATAAATCAAACCTAGGGTCTTACAAATCGTGTGCATGCCAACACTAGTCAACATATGAAAATAAATACTAGGTGAGTGTGTAATATCTCCAACTAAGATTAAATGTGAGATCACAAAGAAATCTATACAACCTTGGGAAGTTTCGATTTTAATTAACATATAAAATATGGAAAATTGGAGTATTTCAGATATTCGGGACCTAGGCTAGAGGGATATTTAAAGAATGATGTATTAAAAAAAACTTAGATCTATATATAAGGATAGGATGTGTAAGGATCAATTAACACCAATCATTGATCAAGTGAAGAAAACATGTGTTGACCATCAATTCCTTCTCGAGTATCCAGTGTTGTCGCTTTGTAGTTTAAAATGTTTATACCACATGCATTGTGGAAATTCACGGTAAAGGATTTATATAGTTGAAGACTTCTTATGTAACTTGAGTGTAGTGAGGGAAATAATGGAACTCTTCATGATTAGCTACTAAGGTAAGCTTTTGGTCACAACTACTATAAATCTGGGATCCAGATGTCTAGGAAATTGATAAAATGAACATAAATTGAAAACTCGGATCTGGGTGCCAAGTAGGATGGACACATCGATTGGCATGTCACCCAAACATAGATTCCATAGAGGAAAACCCTAATTCATGTAAGCATCAATATATGACACAAAGTTGAGCTGGCAGATGTCGTGGCCATCCAAGATAAAAAAAAATGATTAATAAATACATAGTAAAAATAAAATTTGGATTCTAGATAGTCAGATATTCAAGTGTTATGAAAAATATAAATGACATGGTTGATGAGGATGTGAATATATAGAATTTGGTATTTCTAAAAAATGAGATATAAAGAAAAATATGGATCCTTGATGCCTAGTGAAAAAACACGGGAGAATCCACATCATGTACCACATCAGAAATAATAGATAAGTTGTCACAATAGAAAGGCCAAGTTAGGTGCCACACAAGTTGTCAATTCAGGGACCAAAATGAATGCCATGTTAGATTATGATGACATGTTGGGCATATATTCAACAGAGGACATGTTTCAAAATAGATAAGAGAAAAATATCAGTTGTGTTTCACAACAACTTGAATTTAGAATCCAAGATTTCAAAAAAATGCACATTACGAGAAAGTCCATATTTTCAGATTTCTAGATATCCGAGATTTGGGAAAAAAATTACTAAAAAATATAGATTTTTGGATATCTATGATTTGGATGGATTCTATGTTCTTGAAAAGTTTGGATGTTCAGATGCCATGTTAGACATGACATGTTGGAAACCATGTAAGGTGATAGGAAACTTAGTTCCAACCCATAGTGTTGTCGTCATGGATATCTAGATCCTGAGTCAAGTGGACACATCAAATTGAGATTGAGATTGCACAAATTAGGGTAATACAAGTGGTATGCAACAAATAGGCAATGA
This sequence comes from Picea glauca, assembly GCA_000966675.3. NCBI lineage: Eukaryota > Viridiplantae > Streptophyta > Pinopsida > Pinales > Pinaceae > Picea > Picea glauca. The sequence continues at coordinate 125,945 of JZKD02S0538551.1, forward strand.
GACATCAAATCTCCATCAGTGGAGTTCTTTGTTCCAAATCCTAGATCTGGGATTTATTATAATGCATATTATGAGAAAGAACAAATGTTTGGATTCAAGATACCCAAGATTTATTAGCAGACTTGACTTGCATCCAGATTCCAAAATATATAAAAAATGAGGAGATAACAAACAAATACAATCATGTATCTAGATAAAGGTGATAATCTCAACCATTGAATGCCAAGGTACAAACAATTTTCATCCATTGATTAACTTAGGATTGATCTTACCTTGATACGTGCTTATGGGTAATTAAAAACATGGGATCCGTGAGATTTAAGAATTGATGAATAAAATCCAGATAATTGGATATCGATATACAATATGAGTTTGAGGTTTCTATTATTGGAACCAAAAAATTAACCAAGGAACGTGTATATGAAGGATAATCTTACAAAACTAAATCATAAGCCAAATGCAAATAATCAAATTCATTAGTAAAACAAAACCATTGAAATAGTATTTATCTCGATTAAAACATAATTGTAATGTCCCCGTCGTGTTAAGACATAAAAAATAGTGGGTAATTTCTTTTTTTCCTTTTTTTTTAAAAGAACCACAATTAGGAACATGTGATAATGGAATGACATACATCAATATTATGACATTCAAAATCATCTTTGTCACTACTTAACAAGAAATCAGATACAACGTCACTAGTGATTCATAGATCGATTATATCACAAAATTTATAAAGTCAAACACCCACCCAACCTACCCTGCAAGGTCAGGACCTCCAAGACACATAAGCAACGCTCAAGTCCAGGATTTATTCGATTTATTTTGACCATCTAAGGTCTCAGGACTCGCGACTATTTTGAGGAACAAGGAGGTATCTAATTCACACAACCTGAATCATTTTGAAATCCATGACTTGTTCAACAACACTAATTAACGATAAAGTTCAAGGCACAAAAATAATCCACTATGATACACAATATTTTAGAAAACTCCAAGTAAGTGAATGATTTAATCTAATTAATCAATGCTCAACTATTGAATAAATAAATCATTCATTTTAAACTCATAAAAAACAAGTATTGTCACAAACATGACTTAAAAAAAATGTTTCAACCTTCTTAAAAATATTAGTGTACTAACATTATTGAGTAATTCAAATTGATATTGTATTCAAGTGATGATAAAGAAGAGGTATTTACCTACTCATCTTAATATTACTTGAAATCTCTTATGGACTACCATAATAGATCCTTAGTAATCCTATTAATAGTTCATGCAACAAAATAAAATGTTATTTTTAGTTACTTATAAGAAACATATCCCATAAGCATTATTATTATAAATCTAATTGTATTTCTTGGAAAGAAATTCTTGATCGAAGTTTTCATATATAGAATGACAACATCCATTGTTAATATCTATTAGTATCCCATAAATTTAAGCGCTATCAATTCTTAACTAACAACAATCGTAAGTATACGCTCCTCATAACTATCAATTCTTAACTAACAACAATCGTAAGTAATAGGGCGTGAGACCCGTAGCTAGCTGGTGCCAATTTAATAAACCGTTCTTGACCGGCAACATGTTACTCAACTATTTTAAAAGGAAGGTTAACTCCACAAGATTCACCATATGTGTTACAAGTTCGTGAAGATCTCGATGGTTTACTCTCTGTACCCATATAGATATTTCATTTACCAGATACAAGAGATAGAGTAGCCATACAATTTTAACGCATCATACAAAAATGTTGACTCAAGTGTAATTCACAACCGACACCCATGCGATAATTATTCCATCAAGTAAAATTCATGATCGGGAAAGGAATTCAACAATTTCCCATCTCGACTATACAAACTCGGAACACAAGAAGAGTGATACAACTTCTAAAATGAACCACAAATTTATTCTATTCAATACACATAAAAAAAGTATATATGCATATTTAGTTAGCACACCGATCAATACCATGGCATCATAGAGATAGTTGATTTTTTATCAAAAATTGAAATGGATTATATTCAACAGTAGTTCTACATATACATACATTTCAGAAATACAACATTGTTCTGCTTCCAAAATTTATAGTCTTCTAATGAATCTATCTATTATATAAACATATAAAATTCAAGTATCGGAACCCGAAGCTTGTAGATGTTGATTTCGAAGATTCAATTTGAAGTCTTGCTCAAGTACTCCCTCTTCCACTTGCTAATCCAAGGACTTTATCGGTACCTCCCAGCGAATGCTATGGGTACTCTTCTTCCCTCTTATCCCCCCGAGCCGCAAAGGGGCCAAGCACAAAACCAGAACACAATAGATTCCAAGCTTGCATTGCAAGGAATATCTTCCACTCTTTCCCAAGCTAGGATTCCCAACTCTCACAAGTAAAACATGGTCCAATCCCAATTTTGGCAGCATAACAGTACCAAGTAGAAGTGATATCATTTTCCCTTTTACCACTTTTTTTTATAGAAAAATCCCCAATGACACATGTCCTCATGCACAATTAACTATATTTTTATTTATTTTAATTAGGATTAGTCTCCCACACACTTGTCACACTCTCCTCAAGTTGCACAAGTAATTACCATTTTTATTTTATTTAAAAAACAAATTTCCCTCACATTCCCCAATGTGTTCCTATTTTCTCTCTTATTTGTCCCTTTGTTCCCTAAATTCTCATTTAATGAGTGTCTCCTAATTAGATGCTAGATATATTGAGATTAGGAGTCTTTTTCTAGTTAGACTAGTGGTATCTTAACTCTAGATACCATTCTATGTGTACACCTATTATCTCATATTATTATTTCTTCTATTTTAAAAATCCAATTTATTAATTTCATGCACACATGTGCATTTTATCCAATCTTTATATTTTACTCACTTTTTCCTAGAATTTGATTTATCTCAATTCTTTTAATTTATTTAATATTTTTAATTAGTCCTTTAATTAAACTTAGACTTAGGCTTAGACTCTTGTTAGGCTTTTTAATTAATAATTTATTGTTTAATTAATTATTTTATTCTAGCAAGGTCTAATCATTTTAATGTTTTCTAGGCCACCTAGATTTATCGACTCAAGTTTTTAATTACGCGACGTGCCATTCAAGACACACCTTTGTGCTCCACGGGTGCCACTTGCCTTATATTGGTTTTGGAAGCTTTTTGACCCTTTGGAGTCAACAATCCATTTGGTTGACCATTTGAGAGACTAATGGGTTCTAAGGAATAATGACTCCACCTTATTGCACGCCCTTAGAAATATTTGTGAGAGACTGCCTCAGTCTGTCCTCACGACATTGTGGATCTCTCAAACTAGGTAATCGTTAACCTACCATTCAGGCCATGACAAGAGTTCTAGTAGGTTGTGACAGGAAAGTCACCACACCTCTCCCTCAAATGTATGGTTTCTGTGCATGACCCCTTTACTCCTTATGTGAGTCGGATTAGCAAGCATCGTCAATCCTGCATTCACTAACAAAAATAGTGTCAATCATCCATATACATAAATCACGCTGAAATCAATCACATGTCATATGTGCATAAAATGAAATACTCAAACAAATATAATCTACTTCCTGACTCAACCCAGAGTCCAAGGAAGTCCATTGATGCCATCAACATCCACAACCTATCATGTGTCCTGCACACTCAGGAAACTCATCAATAAAATATCCCAATACATATACATCAAAATCACAATAAGTCACAATACATCATCATCATCATGTATAATCCCTAATCGAAATGAAATCATCATGTATAATCCATAACTGGATCACTTTCACGCAAGTGTCCTCAAAGAATAAGTCAATAAAGTGTGCTCAGTATAATGGGGTGTTACATATACCCCCTCTTGTTTTAAACTTCATCCTTAATTTGTACAGTATAAAACTGCAAGTGAATAATGTATCTGACATAAATCTATATTTCTAATCTATCAAATAGGTAAGGAAACTGTTGAGTCATCTCATATGCGACTTCCCATGTAGCCGAGTGTGGACTATAGTTTTCCCATTGGACCTTGACCTGATCGACTATTTGACACCATAGTTGTCGAGTGTGATGGTCCATAATGTAGATTGGCTATGCCATGAGATCACCCTCATCCGACACCTACAAGGAATGCATGTCAATAACATGTCGTGGATCACTAATATAATGTCGTAAAACAGATACATGAAAAACATCATGCATACACCTCAAAGAATTATTCAAGGCTAGTCGATAAGCCATGGATCCCTTCTTTTCCACAACCTTGAAAGGTCCCACAAATCTAGGAGAGAGTTTATCACCCTTTCCGAACTTGATAAAATTCTTGTACAGTTTCATGCGCAAGAAAACTCTGTCACCAATTTCATAATTTCGGTCAACGTGATGCACATCAACATAACTCGTATGTCAATCTTGCACTTCTTTAATCCTTTGTCTTATTGATTGCATGTACTCTTCCATTTCTTGAATCACTTCTGGTCCTACTAGGACCCTATCCTCAAGTTGATCCCAACTCAATGGCATCCGACATTGTAGTGTCCCCAAGGCCGAGCCCCATTGTAAACCAAGTTCTGAAAGGAATTGTGATTATGTTTTATAGGCTGGTGAGCCAGGTTCTTATAAGCTGGAGACTTATGTGTTTGTTAGGCCAGGGAGCCTAAGTGTTGAAGGCTAGGAGCCTGTTGTTGTACTTGTATGTATGCAGAACATTTAATAAAATATAAACACCGCCAGGTGCAGACCGAACACGATGAATGAGTGAAGGGGGACTGAGCATCCACAGAGTGGGCAATAAATTAGGGACTGGAAGGTGGAAAAGGGGCTAAGTGTTGAGTCTAGGGGCTAAGTGTTGAGCTTGGGGGGCTTAAGCCTGGGAATAATATTTTAATATTATGCCAAAAATACATGTGCATTTTGTGTTTTATCCTAATTTTTGGCAAGGGAGGACGTACAAGGATGATGCGTGCTGGTGGAACGCATGCAGTTCCATGGGTGACAAGTGTCAACCCTGACGCATGCGAATAAACGACCAGGGTGAGATGTGAGAAAGGTTCCTCCTCCTCCATTCGACCCTCGGACTGCCAGAAGGTGAACTGGTCTGACTCCTGTAGAGAAACCCTTGTGCATCCTATGAACTGAAAAGGTGTGTATCTGTGTTTGTTTTGGGATAGCCGATACATCCCTTGTCTGAACAGTTCAAACCTGTGTTGACCCCTGCATGGATTTTTTGTCACACATCCCCGACAACCAGAGCATGAGTCTATCCTGTGTTGGCGGATTGGGAAATAAGAAGTGACCTGCCATTGTTGAACCTGTTGGAAAGCCGTGTTTGTTTTCCCCGTGGGTTGTTGTGACCACGCAGTGCTGGACTGCGTGGGGTCTTGTTAGCCAGTGGTACAACGCTCTCTCTAGGTGAGAGAGGTGATTGAGGTTGGTAGAATAGGTTGTTGGCCTGTGAGAGATTCTCCCCAGGTGAGAGAGTGTGTGGAGGAATGAGAGGATTCCTGGAAAGAACCCTGTAGCTGCCACAGAGCCCAGAGACTTCTGGTCTGGCCTGTTCCTATAACCCAAGGCAAGGGAAATTAGCAGCCGAAGGACTGTCTAGGTGACAGATAAGGTGTATTCTCCTAGGGTGGAACAAGCATGTGGGGAATGAGGGTATGTGGGCAGTGAGCGTGGGAGGTTCCTGGGAGAGAATTCCTTCCTTGTGGTTGTGTGTTGTTTTCCCTGTAACCTCAGCTAGCCTAGTATTCCTTGTCTTGGGGTGGAGCTTAGTCCCAGCTTGGGGGTGACCCACTGCTGAGCTGATAAATAGTGTAGTCTAAGGCTGGGAGGTTCGTGGAAGGCCTGCACTTGGTTGGTGGAATCTACCATTGATAAAGATAAGTATTTGATTATGCTTTAATCATGTTTTGCATGACTCTGTTGCTTATGTATCATGTTTTTTGTTGTGTATATGAATTAATATGAAAAGCTAATTGCTTGCTGATTATGGCAGTAATTCATATGAATACTCTGTGTATGAGTTATGTACAAAATGGTGTTATAGTCTTCTTTTAAGAGCGATTAAACCTTTGTTGCAGAAAAGGTGCACTACAGTTTGGTATCAGAGCCAAGGTTTTGACACTAAGCCTAGATGGGCCAGTGGAGTGGTCTTTGGATCGAGAATGCGAGGGAAATTGGGTCTGGAAGGCCAATTTCGTACCCTGGTTGGCTCCAAAATGTTAAGGAGTTACTTGACGAGTTTTAAAGCTCAGGAGGTATAGCGGAGTTATGAAACCACAGCCAGTGTGGTATGAGTCCACAGGGAGAGAGGACTCCACACCAGTGGTGTAGGAGCTCTAGGATCTGTTCAGGACGGAAGGTGAACCCTTGTGACCGTTAGATCTGGAAAGTGTGCACGGGGTTTAAATCCCTTTGGATATTGCACAGGACTGTGAAAATCGCAATACGCAAAATCCCGAATTAGTCAGGACCGTCCATCTCGAAGGGACAGGTGGCGATAATAAAGAGCCCATTGGCATTTTTCATGTCGAAATATCAGGATATCAACATTCATGAAATCGTGAGTCATGATGACAGGAGGTCAGGAATGTTCATGGTAAAAGTCCCAGGAACGATCCGAGCCGTCCGTTTGTGGGGACACGTGGTGGAGATCGAGGGACCCATCGGTATATCGACTACCAGGGTTTTGAGTTGACATAGAAATTTGTCATCAGGGAATCGCAAGTTGCGAAATCCCGAGATTGGATCTGAGCCACCCATCAGTTGGGACACGTGGGCGAGATTGGGAGCCCATCGGCATATCGGGGTTCGGCGTTTCGCGAATCCTGAAAATAAGGCACCCGGAGAATTTGAAATCACAAAATTATGAACTAGCGAGAAGCGGGGAGGACTGTCCATTCTTGGGGACGCGTGGCCAAGATCGAGGCATTCGGGAAAGTTCCAGAAGGAGAGTCATCCATCGGGAAATCAGGGTT
>JZKD02S0538551.1:137495-163905 GCA_000966675.3 Picea glauca
CTGATCCCTTGCCCATTCTATGGACGCTCAGTCCCCCATCACTCTTTCATCGTGGTCGGTCTGCACTGGCGGTATTTATATTTTATTAATTGACCTGCATACATACAAGTATATCGACAGGCTCCTGGCCTTCAACACTTAGGCTCCCTGGCCTAACAAAGCTCATAAGCCTACAAATTATACAAAAATTGGCTCACCAGCCTATAGAACATATTTACAATTCTTTGCATATAACATGATCTGTAACGGGGCTCGGCCTTGGGGACACTACAGAAGACTACCTGCATTTGGTAAAATTCACCTACAATAATGGGTATCATGCATCATTGAAGATGAGCCCATTCGAAGTTCTTTATGGAAGAAAGTGAAACACTCCAGTGAACTAGGATAATCCAGCTGACAGAGTAGTAGTTGGGCCTGAACTACTCAAAGAGATGGAAGACCAAATGATAAGAATTAAACATAATCTAAAAGCTGCCCAGGACAGGCAGAAAAGTTACGCTGATAGTAACAGAAACCATAGAGAATTCAAAGTGGGTGATCATGTTTTTCTAAAAGTGAAAACTAACAGGAGTTCCCTGAAGCTGGGAAGTTGCGCCAAGTTGGCAGCAAGATTTTGTGGGCCATTTGAGATCCTGTAAAGGATTGGGCCGGTTGCATACATGCTTGCATTACCTGCATATATGATTGTACATAATGTGTTTCATGTTTCACTGCTTAATAAATATGTACCTGATGCTAATCATATTATCGATTGGACTGTGATTCAGGTGGAACCAGAAGGTGTCCTGCAAGTGCATCCTGTGCACATATTGGACAGGAAAAGCGAACAGCTCCGGAATCGAGCTATAGAACTTGTAAAGGTCCAGTGGACCTGGTATGGTTCTGAGGATGTGACATGGGATCATGAAGAGGTTATGTGGGCAGAGTACCGGCATCTTTTTGAAGATTTTGAAAGGCTTGCAGAGATAGTGTAAGTTGCATTGAGGACAGTGCAAAAAATAAGGGGACAAGGATTGTAGTGTCCCCAAGGCCGAGCCCTATTGTAAACCAAGTTCTGAAAGGAATTGTGATTATGTTTTATAGGCTGGTGAGCCAAGTTCTTATAAGCTGGAGACTTATGTGTTTGTTAGGCCAGGGAGCCTAAGTGTTGAAGGCCAGGAGCCTATTGTTGTACTTGTATGTATGCAGAACATTTAATAAAATATAAACACCGCCAGGTGCAGACCGACCATGATGAATGAGTGAAGGGGGACTGAGCATCCATAGAGTGGGCAAGAAATTAGGGGCTGGAAGGTGGGAAAGGGGCTAAGTGTTGAGCCTGGGGGCTAAGTGTTGAGCCTGGGGGGCTTAATCCTGGGAATAATATTTTAATATTATTCCAAAAAGACATGTGCATTTTGTGTTTTATCCTAAGTTTTGGCAAGGGAGGACGTACAAGGGTGATGTGTTCTGGTGGAATGCATGCAGTTCCATGGGTGACAAGTGTCAACCCTGACGCATGCGAATAAACGGTTAGGGTGAGCCATGAGAAAGGTTCCTCCTCCTCCATTCGACCCTCGGACTGCTAGAAGGTGAACTGGTCTGACTCCTGCAGAGAAACCCTTGTGCATCCTCTGAACTGAAAAGGTGTGTATCTGTGTTTGTTTCGGGATAGCCGGTACATCCCCTGTCTGAACAGTTCGAACCTGCGTTGACCCCTGCGTGGATTTTTTTTCATGCATCTCTGACAACCAGAGCATGACTCTATCTTGTGTTGGCGGATTGGGAAATAAGAAGTGACCTGCCATTGTTGAACCTGTTGGAAAGTTGTGTCTGTTTTCCCCATGGGTTGTTGTGACCACGCAGTGCTGGACTGTGTGGGGTCTTGTTGGCCAGTGGTACAATTCTCTCTCCAGGTGAGAGAGGTGATTGAGGTCGGTAGAATAGGTTGTTTTCCTGTGAGCGATTCTCTCCAGGTGAGAGAGTGCGCGGAGGAAGGAGAGGACTCCTGGAAAGAACCCTGTAGCTGCCACAGAGCCCAGAGACTTATGGTCCGACCTATTCCTGTAACCCAAGGCAAGGGAGATTAGTAGCCGAATGACTGTCGAGGTGACAGAGAAGGTGTATTCTCTTGGGGTGGAACAGGCATGTGGGGAATGAGGGTATGTGGGCAGTGAGCATGAGAGGTTCCTGGGAGAGAATTCTTTCCTTGTGGTTGTGTGTTGTTTTCCCTGTAGCCTCAGCTAGCCTACTATTCCATGTCTTGGGGTGGAGCTTAGTCCCAGCTCGGGGGTGACCCACTACTGAGCTGATGAGCAGTGTAGTCTAAGGCTGGGAGGTTCGTGGAAGGCCTGCACTTGGTTGGTGGAATCTACCATTGATAAAGATAAGTATCTGATTATGATTTAATCATGTTTTGCATGACTCTGCTGCTTATGTATCATGTTTTCCACTGTGTATATGAATTAATATGAAAAGCTAATTGCTTGTTGATTATGGCAGTAATTCATATGAATACTCTGTGTTGAATGTGTTTATTGTTTAAATGCATGTGGGTTAAATAACTTCTATATTATGTACAAAACGGTGTTATAGTCTTCTTTTAGGAGCGATTAAACCTTTGTAGCAGAAAAGGTGCGCTACAGACATGGTCGCCATTAAAGAAACTCAAACAGTTCCATCTTAATCATACTTTGGTAACTATTGTTGTAGGAAAATTTAACTAATGACAAGAAGTCCTCCCAATGTTTTTGTTGGTCCATTACATACATACGTAACACATCCTCTAAAATCTACTTCATTCTCTCTATTTGTCTATCTGTCTCAGGGTAATACGTTGTACTAAAATTCAGCTATGTTCCCAAGGCCTCTTGGAAATTGGTCCAAAATCACTCTATAAACACCGATACTCGATCGGATATGATCCTTCTCAGTGCACCATGTAATATCAAAATCTCACTGAAAAAAACTCTAGCTATGTCTGGCCCTGATATGTCATACGCACTAGAATAAAGTGTGCACTCTCCATCAAAGTGTCAACTATCATGAAAATCAAATCGTTTATCCTTGTCGTCAGTGGAAATCCAATGATAAAATCCATCGAAATGACATCATATTTTGATTCAAGAATAGCGTGTGGCTGTAACAATCCTTTTGGATGTCTATTTCCATCCTTCACTTGCTAACATTCTAGACATATTTCCACGTAACTAACTACATCTTCTTTCATTCCTTTCCAGAAGAATAAAGGCTTAAGGTTTGCCTTCATCTTTGTGAATCCCAGTTGAGCCATGTAAATTGCTCGATGAGCTTCACTCAAGATCAAACCTCTTAATTTGTTGCTAGGAGGTACATATATTCTGTCATTATATCTCAACAATCCATCATTGTCCAATAAATAACCTTCATACTTTAGTATCATCATGGTATCTTGTCCAATATTATCCTTAACTTCTTTGTACTAGTCGTCGTCAAAATGTAGATCTAGAATATTTTCTTGAAGATTCATCTTAAGAGGTATTACCGAGAATATGCATGGTCTCCGACTCAATGCATATGCTACTCTATTCAAGTCACTTTGAGTGAAAATATGTTGCAATCCACAGTGATCTATCTTTAATTCAAATTTTCATCGAATCAAATAATGTCTCCACACTCGTAAAGCATATACAATTGCTAACAGCTCCAATTCATGTATTGCATAGTTCTCTTCATGCTTTCTCATTTTCCTTGAAATGTAAGCGATCACTCAACCATCTTGCATCAAAACTCCTCCTAAACCTTCTTTCGATGCATTTTTTCATACCAATAATTCCTTGTCCATGTCGGGGCTTTCAATAATGGTGTGGTTGTTAACAAATCTTTGAGCTTTTGAAATGCTTTTGCGCATTTCTCAGTCCATACGAACTTCTTGTTTTTCTTCTGTAATTCTGTGATCGAATTTTCTATCTTCGAAAAACCTTCGATGAACCATCGGTAGTATCATTCTAAACCCATAAAGCTACGTACTTCTTTTATGTTCGTCAAAGCTGGCCATTCCATAATAGCCTCTACTTTCGCTGGATCCACAATGATACCTTCTCTAGATATGATATGTCCCAAATAATGAATCTTTGATTGGTAAAAAGAACATTTTGATAGCTTCTCGTACAATTTGTTTTCTCTAACACATTGTAGAACCAATCTCAAGTGTTCTTCATGCTCTTCCTTCATTCGAGAATAAATCAATATTTCATCAATAAATACTTGACAAAATTGTCCAAGTATTTGCAGAACACCCCATTCATCAAACTCATAAATACTCCTAGGGCATTTGTCACTCCAAACAATAAAACAATAAACTCATAGTGTTCGAATATAATATTAAATGTGGTCTTGGGGATATCCTCCTCCTTAATCCGTAATTGATGATATCCCGATCTCAAGTCAATCATTGAAAACACCACCGCTCCCTTCATCTGGTCAAACAAATCATCTATTCTTGGAAACAGATACTGGTTCTTGATCATAGCTTTGTTTAATTGACGGTATCCAATACAAAGTCTCCATGACCCATCCTTCTTTCTCACAAAAATAACTAACACACCCCAAGGCGACACACTTGGACTTATAAGTCCCAAGTCCAACAATTCCTTCAATTGAATTTTCAACTCTTGCAATTCAAGCATTGACATGCGGTAAAGATTTCTCGCTATCAGTTTAGTTCCAGGTTTTAAGTCTATGGTAAACTCCAACTCTTTTTTGGGTGGTAAACTTGGAAACTCTTCTGGAAATATGTCTGCAAACTCTTGTACTACAAGAAGTTTTTCTAATATTTATTCCTCACCTTTTCATTTAGCGCTAATATTTCATATAGATTGCACCCTTGCGCATACTCTTTTGTAATTGTAGGGAAGAAACAAACCTTAGTGAAGCTCCCTGGTTCCTTCCTAGAATCACCCTACTCTGTCCCAAATCGTCCGTCAATCTTAACCACTTTGTCTTGCAGTTAAGTATCGCATCATGCAATTCCAGCCAGTCCATGCCTATCACAATTTCATAAGATCCTAATATCGTGACATATAGGTTGGACTTTATTATAAATTTACCCAAGTTAATGCTACAGTCTGTAACCTTTCCTCCAACTTTTTGTTTCGCACCCGATGCCATTTCTAAATATCTGAACTCGTCCTACTCAATTTCCTTTACCTTAATTCTCTTTAGCGCTGCAATAGAAATAAAGCTCTCTGTAGCACCTAGATCTATCAAAATACTAAAATTTTTATCGACGATTGTACATGATATCTCGAGAACAGTGGAATGGCGCTTGGCCTCACGGTTATTCACTGCTGCATGTATCCTGTGGGCCTTGCCCAAATCTCCAACTATAGTGGGTCTTGATAATCCTTCCTCTTTGGCCTTCTCAATCAAACAATCTAATTGTTTATGTGGCTCTCCACATATCCAACATCCAGTCTTTGGTTCAGTGCTCCTAGTCCCAAAAGTAGAAGATGTTGGCCTAGCAGTCTATGATCCTCGTCTGTTCTGTTGAACATGCCTAAAATGATGTTTTTGTTGTGGATGACATTGTTGCTACTACTGTGGTCCTCTGTAAGGATTCCTCTGTTGAGGAGTATTTTGTCTCGATGTCAAGAACATAGGTCCTCTGGGCATATCTCTATGCCTAAAATTCTGTTTGGTTGGTGTATGATGCTGCTGTGCTCCTGGTCTCATCTGTCTAGTCGATCTAGAAGGAGTTCTTCTCTGACCCCCACTGTTCAGTTCTTCCTCGACTATGAGGGCCTTTTGAACTACATTGTGCAATTTCTTACACATTAAGATCCTCACCTTTGCATGGATGTTGAAGTTAAGTCCGAACAAAAAGTTTTTGACCTTTAATTTCTCTATGTTCAGATATGGAGCATACTTAAGTAGCTCCATGAACTTGGCCTCATACTCCGACACCATACGACCTCCCTATCGTAAGGCATTGAACTCATTAAGATGGCGCTCAATTAATTCCTCAAAAAAATACCTCTCCCGAAACCGTTCCTCAAACAACTCCCATGACACGTCTTCGACGACCATGTTTAGTTGAGGTAGGAGTGTCTTCCACCAAAGCAGAACACTCCCTTTCAGTTGGAAGACCATCATGAAAACCTTGATGTTGGAGGTGTAATCACGAAGTGTGAAGAACATTTCCATGTTCTCCAACCATGCCTCGGTGGCTAAGCCGTCTGAGGAACCCAAGAACTCGTGAAACTTCACCTTCTCAAGTTATCTGTGCATGCTACTACTACTACCATATGGAGCTCATTGTGAACCCTAATTAGGCACATATGCTCTACCCTTTTCTCGATATAGGATGTTGATCAATGCCTCTGACATCCTCTGGAAGGATATCATCATACCTACCATATCTCCTATAGAAACCTACTTCTTCTCAGTAGTCTGTTCACCTCCTTGAGGGTTTGATCCCGCCATCATGGATACTATCGGAGGTGTCACAAATCTCCCTCCAACACCATGTTGTCTACTTCCCCCATGTCCTCTAACCATGATTCCCTGCATGGACAATTTCAAAATTTATTTAGTGATACATTTTTACTAATTTATTTAACACAATGGAAGGCATAACGGTCCAATGTTGCAGGGTTGAACCCACTTTGATACCATATGTAACGCCCCCGCCTCGTTAAGACATAAACAATAGTGGGTAAAAAAAAATCAATTTTTTTTAAAAGAACCACAATTAGTAACATGTGATAACTGAATGACATATATCAATATTAAGACATTCAAATTCATCTATGTTGCTACATAACAAGAAATCAGATACAACATCACTAGTGAATCATAGATCGATCATATCACAAAATTTATAAAGTTAAACACCTGCCCAACCTACCCGGCAAGGTCAGGACCTCCAAGACACATAAGCAACGCTCAAGTCCATGATTCATTCGATTGATTTTTACCATCTAAAGTCTCAAGAATGGCGATTGTTCTGAGGAACAAGGAGATATCTAATTCGTACCACCTCAATCGTTTTGAAATTCATGACTTGTTCAACAACACTAATTAACCATAAAGTTCAAGGCACAAAAATAATCCACTACGATACACAATCTTTTAGCAAACTCCAAGTATTTGAATGATCTTCTCTAATTAATCAATGCTCAACTATTCAATAGATATATCATTCATTTTAAACTCATCAAAAACAAGTATTGTCACACACATGATTTAAAAAAAATGTTTCAACCTTCTTAAATATATGAGTGTACTAACAACATTGAGTAATTCAAATTGATCTCGTATTCAAGTGATAATATAGAAGAGGTATTTACCTACTCATCTTAATATTAATTAAAATTTCTTATGGAATACCATAATAGATCCTTAGTAATCCTATTAATAGTTCATGCAACAAAATAAAATATTAATTTTGGTTACTTATAAGAAACATATACCATAAACATTATTATTATAAATCTAATTGTATTTCTTGGGAAGAAATTCTTGATCGAAGTTTCCATATATAGAACAACAACGTCTGTTGTTAATATCTATTAGTATCCCATAAACTTAAGCGCTGTCAATTCTTATCTAACAAAAATCATAAGTATACGCTCCTCGTACAAATCTATGGTGTTAATCAATGGATATTATATCAATGCATTTCTTTTTAAAACTACTATTATTGTCCTACGAAGAGTGATGTCTAAAGTTAATCCAATCAATAATAACAGGATGGTCATTGCTCCTCTCTTAGTTATTAACTTAGGTTATTCGTAGGAACACAACCAAAAGCTACCATATCGATTGCTTACGTAATAAGATATAGTAATTACAGTAAGGTATACTTTACGATGTAATATTTTAATGGCTTACGGCTAAAATCCTAACAAAGAGAAAACATTAGCCAGTCAGACTGTTTATCGGCAGTCAGACTGTTAACTAGGCATAGATATGCGTTGCGACATTTCACAGTTATCATTAATGAGGACTTATATAAATAGGAGAGGTAGTGTACACATCTCTGGATCATAATAGTTATGGTACAGGTAAGAACTTGATCGGTTAAGTACATTGCAATGGTCTTAACATCATAAATTTAAATCAGTAGCAAACAAGTCGAGGATAAAATAATGGGTCGTGCCATGGTTGTCGAGCAATACATGGATAACTATATAGGTAGTAACACACAGACCTGATGGTTTCGATAAGGATAAGAAGTCCTGATTCATCGAGATAAAATTCCAATGATTCCTTACACAGTTCGGGCAAGAAGGGATTTGATAATAATTCTTTGTAGATACATTTATCAAAGGACAAGACAAAGAGTGACGGGAAGAGCTCTCTGCTCCACGGATCGAGATACACGAAGGAAGGGTGTAATTACAGGTCATGTACTTGTTTCATGCCTAAACGTCGAGTCTGTATTGACATAATAGATCTCCTAAGACCTGTAGGAGACAAGTTGACAATGCAAATCTTGCCTATATTTGGGACGAATCGCCACATCAGGATGGGAGAATCCTCGTTTGAAAGAGAGACTTGGCACTAACCATTTATAATGTCAACGTAAAATTCGAATAATACTGTTACCTTCATGAAATAAATGATTTTAATAACTGAGAGGAGAGAATGTGTTGTGAGATCCACTCACAAATTACAATTAAATTGAGTGGCTAAATTGAAAGTGTTTTTTAAAAATTTAAAACTATAGAGAGCAAATCAAATGAAATCTCAACCACAAACCATAATACGTTACACATCTGTCAGTGACCAAGTAGTTTAAGAAGGCGTGAGACCCATAACAATTGCGTAACTAGTTGATGCCAATTAAATAAACTATTTGTGACCAGAAACATGTTACTCAATTATTTTAAAAGGAAGGTTAACTCCACTAGATTCACCGTATCTGTAACAAGTTCGTGAAGATCTTGGTGGTTTACTCTCTGTACCCATACAAAGATTTCATTTACTAGATTCAATATATAGAGTAACGATACAATTTCAACAAAATTCAACATGGGATTCATCTATTAATTTTAGTATATACACCATAATGCATCATACAAAAATGTTGATTCAAGTGTAATTTACAACCAACACCCATGCGATAATTATTCCTTCAAGTAAAATTCATGATGGAGAAAGGAATTCAACAATTTCGTAGCTCGACTATGCAAACTCAGAACACAAGAAGAGTGATACCACTTCTAAAATGAACCACGAATTTATTCTATTGAGTACACAAAACACACACACACACACACACACACACACACACACACACACACACACACATATATATATATATATATATGTAGTTAGCACATCGATCAATACCATGGCGTCATAGAGATAGTCAATTTTTATCAAAACTTGAAATGGATTACATTCAATAGTAGTTCTACATATATATACATTTCAAAAATACAATATTGTTCTCCTTCCAAAATTTATAGTCTTATAATGAATCTATCTATTATATAAAGACCTAAAATTCAAGTACCGAAACTCGAAGCTTGTAGATGTTGCTGTCGAAACTTCAATTTGAAGTCTTTCTTAAGTACTCCTGCTTCCACCTTTTAATCCAAGTACTTCATCGGTACCTCTCAGCCAACACTAGGGATACTCTTCTTCCCCCTTAGCCCCTCGAGCCAGAAAGGGGCCAAGCACAAAACCAGAACACAATAGCTTCCAAGCTTTCCTCACAAGGAATAGCTTCCACTCTTTCCCAAGCTAGGATTCCCAACTCTCACAAGTAAAACACAATCCAATCATAATTTTGGCAACATAACAATACCAATTATAAGTGATATCCTTTTCCCTTCTACCACGTTTGTTTTATAGAAAAATCCCCAATGACACATGTCCTCATGCACAATTAATTATATTTCTATTTAATTTAATTAGGATTATTCACCCACACACTCGCCACTCTCTCCCCAAATTGCACAAGTAATTACCATTTTTATTTTATTTAAAAATCCAATTTCCCTCACATTCCCCAATGTGTTCCTATTTTCTCTCTTAGTTGTCCCTTTGTTCCCCAAATTCTCATTTAATGAGTGTCTCCTAACTAGATCTTAGTCAGAGTTGGATTAGGAGTCTTCTTCTAGTTAGACTAGTGGTATCTTGACTCTAGATACCATTCTATATGTACACCTATTCTCTCATATTATTATTTCTTCTATTTTAAAAATCCAATTTATTAATTTCATGCACACATGTGCATTTTATCCAATCTTTAGATTTTACTCATTTTTTCCTAGAATTTAATTTATCTCAATTCTTTTAATTTATTTAATATTTTTAATTAGTCCTTTAATTAAACTTAGACTTAGGCTTTGTATTAGACTTAGACTTAGACTCTTGTTAGTTTTTTTAATTAATAATTTATTGTTTAATTAATTGTTTTATTCTAACAAGGTCTAATCATTTCAATGTTTTATAGGCCACCTAGATTTATTGACTCGAGTTTTTAATTACGCGATGTGCCCTTCAAGACGCACCTTTGTGCTCCAAGGGTGCCACTTGCCTTAAACTATTTTTGGAATTTTGTCCGACCCTTTGGAGTCAACACTCCATTCGATCAACCTTGTGAGAGACTAAGGGCTTCTAAGGAATAAATATTTTTCCTTATTGCACACCTCTTAGAAATCCTCACGAGTGAACCTCAAAAACTACAACAGCCCAAAAGATGAAATTTGTACCACATCTACTTGGATATGTTTCCTCAACAACCTCTCAATTTCATGGTCTGATTCATTCTAGAAAAAGAGTAATTGTGAAAATGTTGAGATGACCTGTAAATAACATACCTTAGAAAGCATCATCAAAAGAATTTATCCTCCCTTGAATTTCATCCTTCTTTATTTCACCTTCCCTATGAAATTTGGCTTATATATCCTTTGGTTACCTCAGTCACTTGTAGATATTCAATATGCTCAAATGTGATTAAAATGAGAGATTCTTGCCTCTTATTTATACTTTCATGTAGCTTCATCAAGGGGTTACCTTTTAACCATCTTAACCCACTTTCCTTATTTTAGGGTTAACCCACTTCTAACTACTTGTCAACTTAGTAATATCTCCATTAACTTTATTATTTAAATAACTTTTTTTGTATTCACTTTGAATTATAGTACACTCATCACTTCCCTTTATTATTTACCTTCTAAAATCTCTTAAACCACTTTGACTACTTTGACTTTTTGGGGCTTCTAGAAGACTCATGAGGGTTCTCCAACTTCACATGGCCATAACTCTCTAACCGTGAGGAGTTATGTGGCTTTCGACATACCATTGGAAATGGAATGACATGTACTATCCATATAGAATATTAGTTCCTTCAAATATATCAAAAATCATACCAGTATCCATCAAACAAACTTGGGTCCATTACCCAAACCTCGGTTCTCCAACTTTACATGGCCATAACTCTCTAACCGTGAGGATTTATGTGACATTCCACATACCATCGGAAATGACATGACATGTATTGTCCATATAGAATAGTATTAAATTCAAAATATATTAAAACACATACTGTTATACATCAAACTTGGGTCCATTACCCAAACTTGGGTCCATCAACCTAAGCCAATTGTCTGAGAATCTCCCCCTTTGGCATTGATGGAAACACCAACATTGATGGAAACACTTAGTCATGATAAAATTCATTCTTATACTCCTCATCAATGTTTCTATCTCTCCCCCTTTGACATCAATGACAAAGGGTATCTCCCTTTTGGGTTGCTCCCTCTAACTGAACTCTCCTTGGGGTTGCTCCCCCTATCTACATGCCTTTGTGCTCTCTCTCCAAGCATTTATATCATGCATCTGATAAATATCTCCCCCTTTGTCATCAATGGAAAAGGTATCTTTCCATCTGGGGTTTCTCCCCCTAACTGAACTGTCCTTGAGGATACTCCCCTTGACTTAACTCTTCCTGGAACTGATCTCCCAACCTAAACTATCCTATTTATGGTGCTTCCTCTTGTAAATCTAAGACATATAAGATATGTATTCAAAATCATTCATTTTGGAGTAGAAATTACTCCGAGTCTCTGGCGAAGATACTCAAAGGCTTCCCATTGAAGTGGTTTTGTAAAGATGTTTTCCACTTGTTCTTTTGTGCCCACATATTGAACTCTGATGTTATTCTATGCAACTTGTTCCCGTAGAAAGTGATAATTTATTGGAATGTGCTTCATTTTTGAGTGCATCATCTAGTTCTTGAGATACTGATGGTGCTTGTATTATCACAATAGATTGGAATGGGATCATCATACTCAACCTGTATATCTATCATAGTTTGTTTCATCCATAGAACCTGTGTACAACATGTTGTTGCTGCAATATACTCTGCCTCGACTGTAGATAAAGATACTGATGATTGTTTCTTGCTTAACCATGATACTGAACACTCACCCAAGTAGAACTTTTATCCACTAGTGCTTCGTCAATCATCAATGCAACCTGCCCAATCTGCATCTGTGTAGAAAATAAGTGATAGATCATTTCCATTTGGATACCATAATCCAAACTCTTATGTTCCTTTGAGATATCTGAAAATCCTTTTCACTTCTACTACATGTGATTCATTTGGTGTTTCTTGAAATCATGCTACCTATCCAACTGCATCCATTACATTTGGTCTCGATGTTGTCACATATAGTAAGCTACCAATCATTGACATGTATTTCCTCTATTCTGTAGACTTTGAATCATCATCTTTGCTCAACTTGCAACTGGTTTGCATAAGAGTGGTAACTAGTTTGCAATCTTCCATTCTGAACCTCTTTAGCATTTCTTTGATATACTTAGTTTGAGAAATAAAAAAAATAAAAAATCTTTGACATATTTGAAGACCCATAAAGAAGGATAGTTCTCCAAGTAATGAAATTTCAAATCCATTCTGCATATTCTTTGAAAATTTATGGCTTAACCTGTCATTAGTACTTCCAAAAACAATATCATCAACATAAATTTCAATTAATAAAATACTACCTTGAGTTACCTTAATGTAGAGGTTGTTATCTACGCTTCCTTTCCATAGTTCCTAGGGAGTTTTGTCATTGTTTTTTCTGAGCATTACTCTGTTTCGAATGTGAACTGTTGTATGCAGTGCATGTGTCCAAAAAATATCTGTCAATTTGGAATCCATTAACATTGTTCGAGCCATTTCCTGTGTAATTATCATCCATTATGATAATGTTCCTTTGTCTTTGAACCACTATCTGAACCAATCTATGAATCCATGCTCTCGTCCACTGTCATATATATGTCCAAACCTGCTAATTATTCTTATGAATCCATCTCTGTCCATACTTTCCAAGACTCTACTTGCACAACTGTCCATAATGATGACCCATTTATCACTATACTATCATGAAGTATTGTTTAATCTATCAAACTGTACTTATGCTAACTAACTACTCTGGATCTGTCTTCTCAAGCTCTGCAAGCTACTCAAAGGATGGTTCTTTGGTCTGTCACATCTATCGCATAGACTCCCCTTGTCTAATTTTCATATTACCTGGGAGTCTCTAAGTCGAATGGCTCAGAACAATTCCTTCTCTGATGTGTATTCATCATCATCTTCATTGGTAGATTCATTATCATCTTCATTGGTGGATTCATCATCTCTCTGGGCTATGACTTTTTTCTTTCTGTCTATGGATTCATCTTTCACTAAAATGCCTGAAAGTACAATCTCTTGAACCTTTTCCTTATCTACCCGTCCTTCTTTTCTTTCATTTATATTCCAAACCTTTCTACATCTGACATCTTTCTTTTTCTCTGTAGAATTTTCTTCATCTTGTTTTATTGTCAATCTTGCAATCTCTGGGACCTGGTCTTTGTTCACATGTTCTTCGTGTTTTTTTATCCACACTTTCTTACATCTGATATCAATGTTCTCTTTCATGGAAGTATCGATCATGTTTCTACAATCACTAGCTATGTGTCCATAGTTATGACATTTGTAACATTCAATGTTACGTGGGGCCACATAGACATTTATTGTTTGAACATTTCTTTTATAATCCCTATTTACAACCTTATGTCCAAAGTTAGTACAATAAAAACAATGACCATAAAATAAATTTTCATACCTGGGAGTGGATGATCTTCTTTGTGGCATAGTCCTTCTGAATTTTTTCCTTGACTGATGATGATCATGATTGAAGCTTCTTTGTGGCTTGAACATGGATGATCTTCTTGAAGATGTATCTTCAATAGTTTTCTTAGATTCAGGTTGACCATGATTCCTTCCTTTGAGTAATTCTGCATAACTCTTTCTATTTTCTTCATTCTTATTTTCTAGCAACCTAGAGTGCTTCTCTTCATTCTCTATAATTGGTGTGGATTTTTCCGTCACTTCAACATTCTTGTTGATCTTGACGATTTTACTTCTCAATGTGACAACTTCTTCTTCAAGCTTCTCAACCTCTTCTTATTTCTTCATTATTTGGGATGCCATGACGTCTTCTGTCATTTTTGCTTCTTCAAGATGAATTTTTAATGTGATTATTTCTTCTTCAAGTCCTTTCTCTTCTTGACCAAACTCTGCCTCAAGTTGGTTTAGATCGTTATTTCTTTCCTTAATATGATCTGTTAATATATTTTCTCTCATTTCTGCTTCTTCCTACTGTGCTTCTATGTTGGCTTCCAAATACTTCTTTTGATATTCAATATTTTCTTCGATCTTTCTGGCTTCTTCTAGCTGAGTTCTTAAGTTCTCGATGACCTATTGGGATTATTCAAAAATGGGAACACTTTCCTTTTGTTTCATCAATTCTTTCTTGAGTGACTTTTTTTCTTCTCTTAGTTCATCTAAAGCACTAATCAATTCTGCTTCATAATTGTCTTCCTTTTCAATTAGTTTTTCTGTCTCATTTCCTTCATGGAATTCTATTTCAAGATGTCCACATTTTTCAAAATTAAAGAAAACCAACATACCTCTGGTGATTATGTACTCTTCATCTTCTGAATTTGTTTGACATGGTGAACATAATTCTTCTTGATCTATATCTGCATATTCTTTGGCATTTTATGAATCTGCGATGGGTGAAGATTATATGTCATGTAACTTATCCCAAAGTTCTTTGGCTAATGAACATTTACCAACCTTTTCTCTTACCAGATTAGGTAATCCTTCCTAGATGAAATCCATTGCTATTTTGTTATTCTTCTTCAATTCCTTCTTGGCTGCAGTCTTTGCCCTTTTTGAATTATCATATCCTATACCAACTGATAGCCAAATATAATTTCCCTGTGCCTGTAAAAATACTTTCTCCCTTCTGCTCCACATCTCATACTTAAAACCATTATGACCATTAAACATTGGTACTCCATTCTCAGAATAATCCATGATCTCCTTCCAGTGGTTAAATTGTTTCCTAAAGGAATCAACTCAGATTGCAATTGTTGGATTATTGAGAGGGGGGGTGAATCAATATTAGAGCAATTTAATCATTTTTCACCATAAAATGAAAGTGTTATATCAATGTAGAATTATCATCCAATAGTTGCAGAGTAAACAAACAAAGGACAAATGAGAAATCACACACATACATAGTACACCAGTGTTTTACGTGGAAACCCAAAGTGAGAGAAAACCACAAAATAGTTTTTCTTATATGTCTTTAAGAATTACATTCATTGGAAGCACCAACTTCCTTTGTTTTCTAGTTGCAACTAAAAGGAGGCTCCAACCCCCTATTTTCTCAGGCTACAACCTGAGGGAAGCTCCAACTCCCCAATTCTCTGGCTACTACTAGAAGGTCGATACAACCCACTATGTTCTCTGACTACAACCACTTGTCCTTTCCCCTTCCAACCACCCTAAGTAGAATGATGGAACCATTGTCATACTATCACTATGAGAATACTTCTATAAACATGTACCAATCAACCTGCACCAAACAACCTGTACCAATAACCTGAACCATGCATCAACATGTACCTCAACCTGTACCATAAATAAGTGAATCAACCATGCACCAACCTATACCTCAACCTGTACCATCAACGAGTGCATCAACCATGCACCAAACCTGTACAAATAACCTGTCACAACAACCTGTCCAAACAACCTATTATCACATGAAGTTGTCATGGGTCTTTTGTCGCTTAGGTTTTAATTTTTATTATTTAGTATTTAGGTTTTCTTGATTTTTCTCTTTGTGATTTTCTTAGGTTTGTCTAAAGAAATAAAGACTTAGGTTTTTTCTCACCTTTTTGGCCCACACATATGATTTTAGCCTAGATTCATTTTATGGCTTATGACTTTGACTCATCTTTTGACTTGACACCAAGCATTTTTGACTCCATGATCCTAACGAAGTGACAAGTCACTCCATCCACTCATGCTCCTTATCCTTCCATGTTGTACCTATGTCCGTTAAGGGGGTCAAATCAAGTTTTGAAAAGGGTGTTTCCAACTCACTAGGCGTTCCCATAGAGCACCTTTGTCCTATGCTCCTTTACCATAATTCACCATAATCAGCTGATGTCATGTCTTCCATTATTTTCAGTGCCCTTGTCTTTAAAAAGGAATATTGAGATTTGGTCATTTATGAGCTTTCTAACTGTTTATCAATTTGAAATATTCCTCCTAAGCTCAGCGCTGCTGAAATCACTAGTTCAGAAAAATATGCAGATTGGGCTACGGGATTGACTGTTAGAGTTGAATTAGAGGTTGAGGTGGATGTAGCAGTTCCATAGCTTGTTGCGGATCTTCCATCATCATCCACAACCTCCAATTATTTCGTGAGTCTTTTCAGTTGTGTGGAAAAGTGTTAAGATACACCTGCCTCATATTTTGGTAGTGCCTAGTGCTGCAGACTGCATCTCCTCTCACCCTTTTCCATCTATAGCTCTTATTTCACAGACTCCATAGCCTTTTTCCAATTGAATTTTTCCTATACTAAGGTCAAGCCATTTTACTTCAAAATATTGAATTCTCATTCATTCACTTGGCTCTTGTTTTCACACTACACTATGGAAATCGCTACCAAAACTACGCTATGGATCCCTTGTCCCAGTGTTGCATTTTCTTTGGATTTATCAGTGCCATCTTTTGTATTCACAAGACCCATGCATTAGCCTCCTTTATTCACTATGTCATCCTATGTTTTATCTCAAATTCTACTGCTAGTGAGGGAGATAGCAGCCCCTACCTTTTAAATCTGTGTTGACCATTGTATGGTGGCATAAAACTGAACAGTGCATCCCTGCATACCTTTACACATAGTTTCTTCCTCTCATTTTTAAAATAAAAACCATCAGAACAGTCTATTGTTAATTCAAAAGTGAGTTGGAGGAAAATTCTTGAAAGAGTAACCATTAGTCACTGTCAAATATCATAGATCTTTGCCTTTGTTTGGTTCTTTAATCCCTCATAACATTATAGACATTGATCCCCTAATTATATCCATGGATACACCTCAAAGGAAGAAGTCTCACAAGGGAGGGAGTGTGGTCAGGATTGGACCCTCTGACATGCACCTGTTTTATGTTGAGCCTATGGTCAGGGAGGTTTTACAAAGGGTTGGTTGCCTCTCTTTTTTTCAAAACATGCAGAGGGGACACCTTTAAGTAGCAAGGAAATTTGCATTACACTTTGATGGCATTAAGACCAAGGTGGGAAACCTTGAGTTTGAGCTATCTGAGGCCTCTATTGTAGCATCCACTGAGATACCTAACACTGGTGAGAGGTGGTTCAAATCCATCATCCTAAATGCTTCCTTTTCCAAGGACTTCCTCAAACCAGACTATTAAAAAAACAATTTGTCTAAGGGAGTGCCTAAGAACCACCTAGTTGAGGGCTTTGATAAAATTCTTAAGATCATCCATATATATTTTACATGTGAGGAAATATTTAACATGATATACTAGTATCATATAAGACTCTTTGACACCAACCCCCCCCCCTCCTTCAAGGCTGGCACAACCTCCCAGTCTACAATTGTTCAATTCGCCGAGCCGAATGACTCGTCGGGCTCCTGTTGGAACCAATATAACTTGACACATGCCCTTTTTACTTCCTCGACACCCATTATGTGGAACCTGCGAACCCTCTCCTTGAGATTTTAACTCTTATGCCAATGGGCGCTAGCTCTCAATGCTAGACTTCCTCGTTGATGTGACCACAGACTATGATCATGGGCCAACTCTCTTCGTGACCTCGCACTTTGGAAATTTCGCGAGCTGCTTCCTCCTTTCCCCGATTCCCGAATCGACAAATTCTCCGAGACCAAATCTACGGTCCATGTCCTTCTTGTGATCAACAGTTGTTATCAACAGCTGTGATCGAATCACGATTTTGGACTTCATGAGTCCTCTCTCCTCCCAACTCTACTCCTCCCGATTTCGAATCAGCAAAATGTTGATCCCGACTCCACGTGTCCTCTCCCAATGGATGACCAAGATTTACTTTGGCTCTTAGCTCCTCAGGTATCCTCCTCTTGCCTTCTTTTGAAGGGTTCCTCCTCCAAAATGCACGGATCTCTACCACCTGCCCTTCCAGGATTCAAATCGCTCCTCGTGACTTTGTGAAGATCCTAGTTTTCTCTCGGTAAACTTTTCCGAAGTTATTGCTCCCGAAACTCTCTATCTTTTTTCACCTGTCTCCTCCAACGATGGACGATTTTTCCGCCTTATGGACTTCAAAAATTCTTCGATTCCCTTTTCACCCTTAGCGCAAATTCACCTTTCGAGACATAGGTTGTTCTCAAATTCCTCCTGCACTCCTTGCAGAAATCTACGCAGACTCCTCTAGGACTTTACTCTGCTTGAAAACCTTTTGAAGTTCACAGTTCCCTTGTGAAATTTTTCATTCCCTCTTGGAAACTTCACTCTCCTCCTCCTAAGCTTTGTAATATGAAATTTCAGGTTCTAGGCGCACTCCTTGTGCTTGGCTAAGCTTCTCGACAACTTCTCCCTCAACCTTATGGAAAGGTTTAAGGCATCTCCTTTCCTTTGTCGATGTGCTTCTTGCAAAGCCTTCCTTCACCAGAATGTTAAGAAATTATTGGATTCTCCAACACTTCCAACCATGTTTCTTCTGTGCGCACTCACACTAGCTCGATTCCCTCCTAGCAGAGTATTTCAGAGTGTTCAGTAACTCTGAACTATGATTTCTCCCACACAGTCTTTCCTTCCAAGGTACTTAACCACCCTGAAATTTCTCCTTGAGTCTGTGAATTAACATGGTATGCCCTCCTGGCAAATTCTCTTTTGACTCCACTAAGTTTAGATATGCACTCCTTGTGTTGGCTCACAGAGTTTCCCTACTCGGTCGCTCACTCCTTGCACTTGTCCTAGAGAACCAGATTTAACTCAACACACTCACAGATATACAACTATATCTCTATCCCTACAGGTGATTTCTAACATTCATCTACAATTCAAATGCATGTAAAAGACATTCCTAACACAACATCCATTACACAGAAATTGGAAACAGGAAAAACTATCATTTTCTATTAATCGTAGAATGCCAAATTACAAAGGTGGATTCCGAGCTACAACTGATTCTTGGCTCTCTGAATTTCTCTCCCTTACAACATTCCCTACAACCCCTTGCAGTCCAACCTCTACATTGCAACAATACAAATGTTTATACAAGAGGGGCTCTATGAGCTTCCCTCGCAAGCTAAATTAGTGGTGTCAAATCACCATTTAAAACACCTATCTAATGGATAGATTACAATTATGGAAATTTTCTCCAAATCGGATGTAGATCCCTTCTGTCATCAGCCTATTAATGGCGACCTTATCTCCATCTTGTGAGAAAGCACAACTTGTCTTTTCCAGCTTGTCTTCAATTAATGTCTTGATCACTACTTGGATTTTCGAGGCAAAAATGAGAGGGTGGCACCTCTCCTTCCTTGAATGCACACCACGCATGTTAATTAGCTGGCACGTGCTGAGGTGAGGTGATGCTCCTACATCATACTCCATGGCTACAAAAATCATGATCTCCTACTCATGAGCTTTCCAGCGTGGCTGAAATCCTCTTGGATCCCAAACTTTCTCTTGGAGCTGTCTCTCGGATCCTCTACTTCGCCACTGCTACTCCTACATCATCCTCAGTGCTTGTGCAATTTTTCTTTCATCCATATTCCTTCTTCTTACTACTTCCTTTGTCAAATCTAACATCATCTCCCTTATCTTCTAGACCACCTCGTCCAGCTGCTCCATCGGCTAGATCTTTTGTTGCATACTATCTCATTGCACTTCTTCCTTGTTAATGGGAAAATCACATTGACTTCCCAAGACATCTTCTCCCTTTGTGGCCTTATTTTTCCACTCTGCTACAGTCTTCACTCCTGCAAGCTTCTAATCATTGGGCTTCGATTCAGTGTTTACCTTTCTTGGTTCTTCGGTTGATTCCTTGCATCTTCCTCCAGCTACGACTCATGCTGGTGTGTTCCCTCTGGCATGGCTATATTATGGCATCCATCTTTTGGTTCCGAACTATCTAACCAATCCTCCAGTGCCTTCAACTCTATTTCCCACTAAGTGAGTAACTCAACTGGGTGTTCTCCTTCTGTTGGGAGAGACTTCAATATCTATTCCTTCTCCTCCATGAAAGTCTTTCCTTGTTTCCCTTCTACTGCATCTGTAAAATCTGTGCTAGCATTTCCTTGGCTGCTTGATAGGAATATCTCAACTCCCCCAATGATCAGAATGTTCCTCTGATCCTTCTCCTTTTTCGTGATGAAATATTCTGACTTGTCATCATCTTCATTCACGCGGCTTGCAGTTCCACATGAATCTCCTCCTGAGTGAGGTTTTTCTTCCACCTCCTCTTCACCTGTCAACATCCTCTGATATGAAATCTCAGCTACGTTCACCTCTTCTCCCTTTCCCATCTAGACAAGTGAGATTTCTCCTCTGCCCACCTGACAGCCTACAATATCCATTGATCCCTTCTCATTTCCCATCTGGAAACCTACGAGACTCTTGCTAGATCGTCTTCCCCTAGGATTGAGATTTTCATCAAGCCTCAACCACCTTCCTAACGTCTATTGTTTCCTTCTGGTCAACAACTTCTGAACAATCCAACTATCTTTTCTCTTCAAAGTCCATTCATACCTCCAGCGTACCTTTGACTCCTACTACATCTTGAATGCTAGCCTCTCCATCTGTGCTTAAATTTCACTAAGCTCCTTATCCATCTCCTCTCTGCTCTTCCGCGAATGGAATTCTCCTCGACCATGTTTATGACCTTCAATGGATATCTTCACTCTCTGCCTGCCCTCCTAGAAAATATGTTGTTCACCCCGTAACTAGAGCATCTCCAACTTCTCCTTTTCCTGAAATATACAGATGAGAATTGTGCTCTGATACCATTTTGGCGCCAACCTCCCCCTCTCCTTCGGGGCTGGCACGACCTCCCGGTCTAGGATCGTTCAATTCGTTGAGCCGAATGACTCATCAGGCTCCTGCTAGAACCAATATAACTTGACACAGGCTCGTTTTACTTCCTCGACACCCGCTATGTGGCACTTGCAGACCCTCTCCTTGCAATTTTAACACTTATGCCAACGGGCACTATCTCTCAATGCTATACTTCCTCGTTGATGTGACCACAGACTATGACCGTGGGCCAACTCTCTTCACGACCTTGCACTTCAGAACTTTCATGAGCTGCTTCCTCCTTTCCCCGATTCCTGAATCAATGAATTCTCTGGGACCAGATCTATGGTCCACATCCTTCTTGCGATCAATGACTGTGATCAAATAGCAAGTACGGACTTCGTGAGTCCTCTCTCCTACCAACTCTTCTCCTCCTAATTTCGAATCAACAAAATTTCGATCCCGACTCCACGTGTCCTCTCCCAACAGACGACCAAGATTTACTTCAGCTCTCGGCTCCTCGGGTATCCTCCTCTTGCCTTCCTCTAAAGGGTTCCTCCTCCAAAATGAAAGGATCTCTGCCACGTGCCCTTCTAGATCCAATATTCTAGATTTAAATCGCTCCTCACAACTTCATGAAGATCCTGGTTTGCTCTCAGAAAACTTTTTCGAAGTTCCTTCTCCCGAAGCTCTCAATCTTCTACCACCTGTCTCCTCTGACGATGGATGATTTCTCTTCCTTCTAGACTTCGACAAGTCTTCGATTCCCTTTTCACCCTTAGCACAAATTCACCTTTTGAGAATTAGGTTGTTCTCGAATTCCTCCTGCACTCCTTGCAGAATTCTACGTAGACACCTCTGCGACTTTGCTCGGCTTGAAAACCTTTCGAAGTTCACAGTTCCCTTGTGAACTTCCTCGTTCCCTCCTGACAACTTCATGCTCCTCCTCCTGAGCTTTGTAATATGAAATTAAAATTTGTGGGCGCACTCCTTGCAGTTGGATAATATTCTCAATGGCTTCTCCCTCAGCCTTACGAAAAAGTTTAAGGCATCTCCTTTCCTTTGTCGATGCACTTCTTGCAAAGCCTTCCTTCACCAAAATGTTCAACAATTCTGGGATTATCCAACACTTCCAACCGTTTTGCTTCTGTGCATTCTCACACTAGCTTGATGCCCTTCTAGCAGAGTATTTTAGAGTGTTTAGTAACTTTGAACTGTGCTTTCTCCCACACAGTCTTTCCTTCCAAGGTACTTAACCACATTGAAATTTCTCCCTGAGTCTGTGAATTAACCTGGTATGCCCTCCTGGAAACTTCTCTTATGACTCAACCGAGTTCAGATACACACTCCTTGCATCGGCTCACAGAGTTTCCCTACTTTGTTGTGTACTCCTTACACTTAGCCTAGAGAACCAGACTTAACTCAACACACTCATAGATAGACAACTATATCTCTATCCCTGCAGGAAATTTCTAACATTCATCTACAATTCAAATGCATGTAAAAGACATTCTTAACACAACATCCATTACATAGAAATTGGAAACAAGAAAAATTGTCATTTTATATTAATGGTAGAATGCCAAATTACAAAGGTGGAGTCCGAGCTACAACTGAGTCTTAGTTCTCTGCATTTCTCTCCCTTACAACATTCCCTACAACCCCTTGCAGTCCGACCTCTACATTGCAACAATACAAATATTTATACAAGAGGGGCTCTATGAGCTTCCCTCGCAAGATAAATTAGTGGTGTCAAATCACCATTTAAAATACCTATCTAATGGACAGATTACAATGATGGAAATCTGCTCTAAATCGGATGTAGATCCCTTCTGTCGTCATCCTATTAATGGTGACCTTATCACCAGCTTGTGCAAAATCATAACTTGGCTTTTCCAGCTTGTCTTCAATTAATTCATGTATCATGCCTTGGATTCTTGAGGCAAAAATGAGAGGGTGGCACCTCTCCTTCCTTGAATGCGCACCACGCGTCTTAATTAGTTGGCATGTGCTAAGGTGGAGTGATGCTTCTGCATCACTCTTGCTACATTTCACTAGTAAGGATTCAATGAATATCCCTTTTTATCTATTGAGGAGTATGGAAAAGATGTCTGATAGATTCCAAGACAAGTCCAAGGCTGTGGATAGTAGTGTCTTCCAATATGGGTTGATTAGGATGCTAGTGATGGAAGAGTTGAAGAAAAGGAACATTTATTGGGAACAATTCATTGTCTCTGCCCATATGCAACTAGATATAGCCTCTACCCCTCAATCTAGGATGCAGAGCCCTTTTCCATCTAGTAGTGTTTCCCCAACAAGAACAAGCAGGAATAGAAAAAGTAAACCCACTACTCAAGACAAAGAAACCCCTAAGGAAATTAAAGAATAAGAAAGGGAGGTTCATCACTCCCCACAGAGAGATTTTTCACCTCCTCCTACACATGAATTGGAAGAAGTCCCTTCATCCACCAAAACCATAGCCAAGAGGGGAAGGAATTTTTATTTTCCTTCACCTTCTCCAACAACTAATATCATAATCAGAAAGTCTTTTACTAGATCATCATCCCATAAGGAAGATATTGAAGCAGAAGTCTTACCCAAGGTTTCAGTTCCAAGGAAAGATAAAGGTAAATACATTGAGAAGCCTATTGAGGTGATAGACAGAGCCTTTGTTCAGCAGAAAGATAAAGGTAAATCCACTGAGAAACCTATTGAGGTTATCAACACCATCACTCCCCCTAGCAATCCCACTTTCAAAAGATTGATCAGACAACTCAGGGATGCTAGGAAATAAGTTTCTTGTTTGAAGACAGAAAGTTTGACTGAGAGAAGAAAGATGAAGGAGCTCATGGACATGTACAGTGAAACCTATTATCTGGAAAGGTTTTTAGAAAGAAGATACATGCCTCTCCATAGGCAGCTTAAGACCCTCTACAGGAAAAACAGAAGCTTTCAGTCCCAAAACAAAAACCTCGAAGAAGAATTACAACATTTCAAGGATGAACTGGCCCAGAGGAACTTAAATTTTCTGGTACAAGTTGTAATAGAAAGAGATGAACCAACAGTTAAGAGGTGCACCCCTGCAAAATAAAAATATGTTGCTATGATGGAGGGAAGATCTCCTCCAACAAGGAGGAGTGTTATATTGATGAAGTAGTTGGGGGATGAAAAATCCATTTTTGTGGGTGGTCTCTTTTTGCAGTTTGAAATGATCAAGGAAGTATGATTTTTTCCACCTATATAGGCATCTACAGGCTCCTAGTCCATCAACTAAGTTTTTTATGTTTTTGAGGAATTGATTACATCACATAGAAAAAACACAGAGATTCTATAGCGCCATGGCACTGCAAAATCATCTATACGAGATGTTCTGCAATTGCATTATCAAAGGTGCTACGAAATATCCTAGCCAAACTCAACAATGGCGCTACGAAAACTGCAAAGCTATTTTATGGATGGTGCTACAAAAACTGCAGAGTCATTACACAGGAGTGGCGCTACAGAATCTATAGAGCTATTTTATGGGTGGCTCTACGAAATCTACAAAGTTGTTACACAGGAATCACTACAAAATCTGTAGAGCTATTTTATGGATGGTGCTAGGGAATCTACAGATTTTTTACACAGGAAGTGCTACAAAATATGCACAGTTCTTTTACAAAGGGAGCTACAGAATTGGCTACCAAATTTGCTATAGAATGATGCTACGAACTAGCCATCACAGTTAAAGGTTCGAATTCATGACTCCTTCCTGATTTTTGATGATGTGGAGAGAAGCAAGGATCACAGGTGGTAGCTTGGAAGCAACATACGAGAATTGGAGGACACTTGGAACTGAAGAAGAATGCACCTAAGCTAGAAGACATGCCATTTAATTCTTGTTGGAGTGGTTGCCAACATGGCCACCAAATTGTAGCAGTTTGTTAAGATATGTTAGTACAAATGTTAGAATTGTAGTTGTTTTGGAGAATCCTAGGATAGGAAGACTAGTTCACACCTCTAGTTGTTTCATTTTCTCTTTTGATTACAAATACATCTTCAAAATGATTAGAGAGGCTCGAATGGTTGAGCAGAGCTCCCTAATTGTAATATTTTGAATAAGTAAAGTTGTTCTCTGGTTATGTATTGGACTTGACACATTTTGAATAATAGAAGTCAATTTTGTTTTTATCATCTTGTTGCCTCTTATACTAAAATACTCATGATTGGATGATCCATATGAGATGTTGTGGTTGTGTTATGATGAATGTTTGATTATAATGTTGCTATGAATGTTTTTCAGTGTTTTAAACTTTAAGTTCAAGGAGTTCTTATGCCTGAGTTTTTCTTCTCTTGGCTGCTTAAAGACCTAATGTTAATAGCAGACCTTTCCACCTTCCTCACTAAGTCTTCCTCCTATTCACTTTTACCCCAAACCACTAACTAAAGTTAATCAAGACCTCATTTGCTTATGCATGCTAGCCCAGATTTCTGAGTTAAAACATCCTTATTTTGAGTTCTTTCCATTTTACCTTTTGATGGGTATTGGGCTTATCCTCTTGCAATTTGAGGGTGATTCTTAGTGCTAACACAACATATCATAGCAACCTGTCTCATCAATCTTATCAACCAAATCATATCTACTCAACAAGATCAATCACCAAGAAAACTCTTAAAGATGTGCATCAACCAAGCATAACACAACAACTCATAATCATCACCGAGATGTGCTTCTAATAATATACCAATACAAGTATGCTACATAATCCATAAACCATGTGTCAACAATACTACTAACAAGTGACTCCAACCATGTACCAAGTATGTACCAATCATGTATCAACTACTCATCAACTATGACTCATCAATATGTACCAACATCATTAACTATACACCTCATGTATGTGTCAACTCATCAACTACTTGTCTCAACCATGTACCCAATATGTACCTCAACCAAAATCCCTCATCAATTTCATCATCCAAATCTTATTTGTAACTCTGTAATAGAACTGGTGTATATGATCACATACCTGCAAACCTTCCTTAACTTTAACAACAAGAGACTAGCATTTTCATCAAA
>JZKD02S0538551.1:163915-181554 GCA_000966675.3 Picea glauca
ATTGTAACTAGAAAAATCATCCAACAAGGACTACATTTTAGAACCTGAAAAACATTGAAGAATATGTTCCATTGGTGGAACATGATATTTATCCTTATCTAAATATTTATTTAGGTTGCGAAAATATATACAGATCCTTATCTCCCCATTCTTCTTTTATACTAGAATTATATTTGATACCTATTGAGAATGTCATACAAGGAAAATAATTTTAGCCTCTAGTAATTTGTTCAATTATTTTTTAATTTAAGGCTCTAAACTTGGATGAATATTTCTTAGATTTTTTTGCACATCTCTTACATCCTTTTTAATTGGAATTACATGGTAACTAATTTTGGTGTCATAAGTCTTTAAGTCGCCATATGTCCATGCAAAAATTTATTTGTACTCTTTACAAAGATTAATAAAATTGTCCCTTTCTAAAGAGGAACATCCAGTTCATAAATTAATGTTCCAAGGATTATGCTCAGTTCCCAACTTGAACACATCGTACTACATAGAAGGAATATTTGTTTTGTAGTTGGTTACCTATTTAAATTTATCCTATAAGTCATAGAACTTGTCCAAATGAACCATCGACTTACAAATATCGTTTTCTAGTTTTAGTTTAGATTCCATAGAAGATTCATTAATAACTCAATCATGCTCATGCTCATCAATGATAAACCCTTTGAAAGTATATTCCTATGTAAGAAAGTTCATTATTTGGTCATCGTCGTCAAAGACCCTACAATTTGTGATATTTTCTAAACTGAGGGCCTAAAAATTAATTCAACAAAAAAATTATCAGGAAAAAATATTCTACAAGGATTAATTAAGAAGCAAAATTTGCGAGTAAGTCAACTTCAGAATTTTTAGAATGAGGCATTGAAACAATTTTAAAGGCGTCAAAATTATGGATCAAGTTCCATACCTCTTGCTGATAGTTTTTAAGGTGATTAGAAATACAATGTATAGAATTTCATACATGTCTCACTATAATTTTAGAATCACCAATAGTATTTAATTTTTTAACTTTCAAATCAATTTCCTTTCTAAGACCTTGTATGAGGGATTCCTACTCAACAACATTTTTGGTGCATTGAAAGTATATTCTACATGCTATCATGGTTTTATTTCCTTTAGGATCTTGGAGTATGCAACTAGCACTTACACCCTCATTAGACTTGGATCCATCGAAAAATAAAAACTAGAAATTTTTGTTTACATTTAACTATAAATCACTAGTTTTATTTACACATATAAAATTTGATACATCAATATGAGTAGAATGAAGGATCTTATATTGTATATACAAATATGCAAAGAGTGACTAGTTTGCAATGAAATTTCCAAAAACGAAGTCTAGACAGTAGTTTCCTAAATTAGAGTTTGAAAGCATGATTGGCTCATTAGCATCATTTAAATCAGTAACTGTATAATTCATATGTCTCTCACACTATACTTTTAGTTTGTTTGTCTAAACATTATATGGAAAACATACATGAGACCAATTAGTTGAAAAAAACCATTTAAATTGTTTGACTAGTCTCTACGTATTAACAACCCATATGACTCTGGAATGTCAACAACAATTATATCGATATTCTGGTGGACCTTAGGATTAGAATATAATCTAATTAATACATTATTAAGTTCACCTAGAACTTTGATATTTTTCATGTCCAATTATACAATCTGAGTAGTAGACTTCTTGGGTTCAACATTTAAACTCCTACAAATAAAATATGGCATTACATTGAAAGAGGCCCCTGAATCTATTAAGCAATTATGTACATTTCTATTAAAGATATAAAATATCAAAAGGAAAGGGGATGTATGAGAACTAGACTTCTCTCATATTAAAGCAACATTTACATTAATTTTCTTATCTTTTTTACATGAAGAATTATGGGCAACTTTTCCCTTATCTTTACTTCCAGCTGTAGCAGTTTCATTTTCAAAATTAGTCTTTCCTAAAGCTTGAAGTAATATGTCTTTTTTTTTTTTTTATAGTTCATATAAGGAAATATTATCCCTTGTTTTCTTCTTATCCTTGACCAGATCATAATATAAAATATAAGAAATAAAAAAATACTTACCTGAACCAGAGATTGATTTATGTGTAGATGAATATTTCTGAGAAGGAGAAGATATAGATGATGTTCCTAATTTTGATGGAGGCCCTTTACTTCTAGTTTGTGTAACACAAATATATTCAGTTGTTTCACCTTCCTCATCATCTATTATCCCATGGTATATATTACATGTAACTTTGACTTCAGGGGTTTCGTCCTCATCTTCTTCATCTTTATCTATTTGTATATCTTCCCCCTCTTCCATAGAAATGAAAATTTTAAACTTATTTACAAATGTTGGACAAGTATTCTCTGAATGACTTGCATTATGTGTTCTACAGAATTTATCTTACACAAAATCCCTAATATGAATTTCATCAGTAGGATGATTTTGGTTTCTTGGTGGTGGAGTATTTCTCTTGAAAGGAGGTCTCCATGGCCTTTTCTATAATGTTCCTTCCATTCAAAAGTTTTTAAGATCTATGATGTCATTCAATAGTTTTTTTATTATTCTTTGAATATTATCCATAGCTACAGTCTCTTTATCTTTCTTTTTATTTGCAGTTTTGATTATGCTTTATTTTTTGACTAGTGGAAGAGTTCTCTTTTCTTCTGCAGGTGGTTTACCCATGATGCTCATCATTTATTTTTCCACTTATAAGGTTTATTGAAAAGTATCAACTAATGTGCTTTTTCTATCTCTTTTAAAAAATATGGCAATTTAAGAAGGAGGAGTTTTGGTATAAACACTACAAGTAAAAGACCCTCTAGCGGAGGTTTTTGTGGAAGCCACTATAAAAGTAGCCCAAAAATCCACTTATAGCGGAGGACACTAGCATAGGTGAGAATACAAAGGTTTTAGTGGATGTTTTTTTATGGTGATTTTATAAATACATAACGCACCAGTGCATTTTCTACTATGGACACACCGATGCTCTAAAAAAATGGCGCACTGTGGTAGGGTTATTTAAAAAATATTTATACTCTAATGCGCTACCTAAATACTCATGCATCGGTATGCATTGTTTCTCTAAAAAACGTTGCACCTTGGTAGGGTTATTTAAAATATATATATACCACAGTGCACTACTTAAATAACAACGCACCAATTCATCTAATAATCGAGCACACCATAACAGGGTTAAGTAAAAAAAAATGACCGGTCGTAAAATTCATTTTTACCCTTTTCAATGTTGTAGATCTCTCAAGCACCAGTGAAAATTTTTCCTCTCGGAAGAACCCTATGTAGACAAAGTGTCCTCAGACACGTAATTTTATTAATAAGGAAAAAGTGATTACAATCTAAAGTGAGAACTCATAATATACTCCTTAGCATCACTTGAAGAAGGAGCTAGTTTATATAGTTCAACTCTAAACTAAAAACTAGGAGAACAACCAATCACATAATCACATGAGTATGATAGGTGTCCTTTACATAGAATATAGGTGTCCTTATCCTAACAAACTAGAATAAATTAATTTCCAAAAAAATTTATACTAAAAAATACTTAGACTATATAACTTTAGGATTATGAGGCTAGCAATCCCCCCTTTAATCCAGAAGTTCATTTTTACAAATACAAAGTTCATTTCTGAACTTAGTGAAATTTATTATTCCAAGAGGTTTGGTAAAAATATCTGAAGTTTGATCTTCATATGGACATAACTGAGGCTTGATGATGTCTTTGATGATGAGCGATTTGATGAAGCGGTACTTGGTTTCGACATGTTTAGTCTTTGAATGAAATATTGGATTCTTGGCCATATTTATTATTGAATGACTGTCGATCAATAAGGTAGTTGGTGATTTCTAAGTTTCACTAAGATCCTGTAAAATCCTACATAGCTATACAATCTCACATGTTGCTTCCCAAGCTGATATATACTTTGCCTTTGCTGAAAAATTGGCAATTGTTGTCTGCTTTTTACAATTCCAAGATATTGAAGTTGAACCCATATTCATTAAATAACCTGAAGTGGATTTTCTATCATCAATGTCACCTGCAAAATCAACATCTGAATATCCAACAAGTGTAAATTTTTTGTTTATTTTGTAGAGAAGACCAAAGTCTTTTGTATCTTGAATGTATCTTAGTACCCTTTTTGTTGAATTCCAGTGAATTTCTCATGGTTCCTACATAAACCTTGAAAGTATATTGACTGAATATGAAAAATATGGTTGAGTATTTGTCAAATAAATGAGACTTCCAACCACTTTCCTCTACTTTGTACTGTTTACCAATTCCCCCCCTTCAAATTTTGAAAGTTTCAATTTCTGCTACATGAGGATAAGAGAAGGTTTACAATCTTCAATGCCAAATTTATTTAACAATTCAGTGACATACTTAGTTTTACTAAGTAATATTTAGTTAGGATGTTGAGATAATTCAACTCCAAGATAATAATGAAGTGTCCCTAAATCGGTCATTTTGAACCCTGCTTTAAGTTCTTCCTTAACCCGTTTGATGTGAGCTTCATTATATCTTGTTATGATTAAGTCATCAACATAGAGTACAAGTATCACCATTTTCTTATCTTTCATTTGAAAATACAATGTATCATCTGATTCACTTCATTGAAAACCCACCTTTCGTAGGTAATCATCCATTTTTTCATACCAAGCTCGAGGAGCTTGTTTAAAACCATATAAAGCCTTCACAAGTTTGCAAACTTGATGTTCTTGTCCTTTAGCTTCAAAACTTTGTGGTTGAGTCATGAAAATATCTTCCTTAAGATCTCCATTCAGAAAGGCACTTTTGACATCCATTTTATGTAATTTCCAACCATTATGTGCAACCAAATTAATAACCATTCTGATAGTATTCCATTTAGTTGTAGGTGAAATGTTTTTTTCATAATCAATTCATTCCTGTTGAGAAAAACCTTTAGCAACAAGTCTTGCTTTGTACTTGTCAATTTTACCATTGGGCTTGTACTTTACTTGATAAACCCATTTACAACCAATGGGCTTAACATCATGTGGACAATCAACCAAGTTCCAAGTCCCATTTGTAAGTACTAAATCATATTCATTAATAATTGCTTCCTTCCATTCTTTATGTCTAGTTGCTTCAGCAAAAGAAGTAGGTTCAATGGAAGCATGAGAAAAATTATCTTCTTCTCTTGAAGATCTTGTAGTTCATGTTTTGTTCATTTCATCTAAATGGACATCTTTGAGAAGTTGTTCAGCCCACTTTGGCTTCTTATGTTGAGGGGATTGTGGATCTAAATCACTATTATTGTTGAAAAGAGGATTTTCAAAAAATGAGGCTCTTCTTTCATCTGAAGTATCTGAGGTTGGAGAAGATTCTTTTGAAGATTCAGTATCAGAAGAGTCTTTTGTCATTTATTATCAGATGAATCAGAATAACTTTTTGATAAAGAAATGTCTTTTGGAGTAACAAAGTCTTTTTCAAACGAAAATGTTTTCTTTGACTTGTTCAACTTACCTTTACCCTTAGTGTTTTTCTTCTCTAAGAGACTAAGGAGATGATTAATCTCATTTAAACTATTACTTTCAACTTCATCAAAAATGAAATCTCTACTGACAATGAATTTTCCATCTAAAAGTAATCTATACCCTTTCTTTTCACTAGAGTATCCAATGAATATACACTTCATACTTCGGTTTTCTAATTTAGTTCTCTTTTCCTTAGGAACTAAAGAATAAGATGTTGATCCAAAAACCCTAAGATGATTTACCTTGGGTTTAAAACCACACCAATATTCATAAGGTGTTTTTCCATCTAAAGCCGATGTAGGTGATTGATTTATGAGATAAATTGCAGTATGGACTTTTTCAACCCAATATTTTGTGCTCAACCCTTTAAACTGCATCATATATCTTTCCATGCCCATGAGAGTTTTGTTCATCCTTTCAGTAACTCCATTCTGTTGTGGAGTATACTAATTTGTCAGTTTCCTCTTAATTCCATTGTTTCGACAATAATCATTGAATTCAGTTGAAGTGAATTCACCTCCATTATCAATTCTTAAAGAGGCTATCTTTTCTCTAGTTTCATTTTCAATCATATGTTGAAAATTTACAAACTTTTCAAAATCTTCAAACTTTTCCTTTAAAAAGTACACCCATTTCATTCTAGTGTGGTCATCAATGAACAATATAAAGTATCGCCATCCACTGAAAGAACATTCCATTGGACCACATATATCACTATGAATCAACTCCAAATACTTTGTCACTCGCCATGAGATGGTTGGAAAAGATTCTCAATTTTGCTTGCCGAAAATACAAGCTTCACACTTGGAATTTTCTTTCTTGAAAGTTGGTACACCCTTTACCAAATCTTGGGACTTAAGTTTCAAGAGACTATCAAAGTTTAAGTGACCAAATCGAAAATGCCATAATCTGAATGAAGACATTTCAGAATTCATTGTTGTTGCAACCTCTTGTTTTCAATGGATGACTTTCCCATTCATTCTTAGTAACTTCACATCTTCATATCCAGTCATTATTGTTTTCAAGTTATCCTTCTCTGAATTAATCTTCACCAAACCAACTTGCATGACGATTTGATGTCCATCTTGTCTGATTGTGACTAAGGATAGCAAATTTTTCTTAAAAGATGGTACATACCAAACATTTGAGATCCAATTTTCACCAATTCCAGGGAGAAAAACATTCACTGAACCTTTTCCTTGAGGTATATGAGTTGTATCATCAGCTAAATAAATGGGATTTAGTTGAACATCTTTATAATTCCAAAAATAGTCTCTGAGATAAGTCATATGCTGAGTAGCCCGTGTGTCCAATATCCAATCATTTTCAAATGAATCTACATGTTGAACTGTTGAAAAAACATATTCATATTGATCATCCTGGTAATCTTGATCTTTTGCATATTGAGCTGATTGTTGAGAATTTGAATTTGATGTCTGTATAAATTTTGGCAATTGATCATTGCTTGTAAGACAATTTGATTCATAATGACCCATCTTTAAACATCTTTTACATCTTACTTAATTGAAATTTATGGCTCTTCCTGACTGTGCATTATTTTTGGGAGGATTAATTTGAAAATTTTGTTGATTGAAATTGCTACGACCTCTACCTTGAACATGACCTCTTCCATGGCCTCGATTAGAAGACTGATTCTAAAAATTTCCAAAATTTGATTCTCCCCTTCCTTTAGAACTTTCATCTTTAGTGAAAAGAACATCTTCTCCTGTTTTTTTTGTTTTCCAAAAGATTTACTACGTTGAGCCAGTAATTCACTAAGTGAATCAAAAGTTACAGTTGATAACTTATCAGTTATATGCAAAGTCTCAAGAAAATTCTTATAAGATGGAGGCAAGCCATTTATTATAATGGAGACTAGAAAACTATCTTCAAGTTTAGGAAAACCTCCTTTGATGATTTCCTGATGAATGTTATTAATCATTGAAATGTATTATAATACATCACCATTGTCTGCTAATATTTCTTTAAGCAATTTCATTTGTAGATCAACTCTATGAGATGCAGCAGGAGTATCAAAAAGCTTCTTTAATAGATTCCAAGTAGACCATGCATCTTTGGAATTCTCAATATGAACAAAAATGTGTTCAGTTACAAAAGAACATAGAAAAGAAAGTGTTTTTTCATCTTTCAAATTCCATTTTGCTAAAGAAGTAACATCAGTGGGCTTAGTTGGAGCAGTATGACCATCACATAAATCATGCCATAATTCATTATAGATCAAAGTGTTCTGCATGTGCCGAATCCAAGATTTGTTATTCTTGGTTCCATCTGACTTATCTGATTCTGTGAATAGATTGATTAATTTAGACATGATGTTTGTTGCAATATTTGCACAAAACTCCAAAAAAGAGACACAAGGCGCTAGAAAGAAAGAGTATAGAATCCATGCAAAAAAGAGTACTTTTAAGGGCTTGGCCTTGACCCTTTAAAAGTCTCGTTGTAAATGGAGTTTGAGAGAGTATTTTACTGGACTCTTATCAACTTCTGAGCATTCAAGACTACAATCAAATCTTTCAAAGTTTGACCATTTTTACAAGATAAATAGCCTTTTACAATTAATAAAATGTGCCCCCCCCTTGAACTAAAGTCATCAATGACTTAAAATATTACAACTCAAATGTCTAAAAATAAAAAATAAAAACTCTTTAATCTGTAATTCAATCTGGTCCTCAATACGGTCCTCAATCTAGACTTCAATCCGGTCCTCAATATGGTGCTCAATCCAGTCCTCAATCCGGACCTAGATATTAACAAATATTTTATGCAACGATTTTGATCATTTAATTTCAGTTGAAAAATTGTCCACCAAAATCGTGTTGAAGGGGCTTCAAAAAAAGTGGACACACAACAATCAAAGTACCTCATATCTATTGGGAGAATATCACGCTTCATTGATTCATGGCCTCTTCTAGCAAAGGAGATCGTGTTTCTTCATAAACTCCTCGTCTGCAACAACAAAGATGTTCAACATGGGGGGATTTCAACCATGTGTTGAAAATATATTTGTACCAAATACCAGATTGAAAATGCAAGATCGAAAATACCAAATCCACCTGCGTTGAATCTTGGTCACCTTTCAGATTTCCTTTCTTTTACTCCCTGGGGATTTCTTTTGTTTATTTGAAGGCCGAGTTACTAGATCTGATCCAGATCGCAAGTGGATGTGATGGGTAGGTGAAACACTTTAATAACTGAGGGCTGGAATTTCTACGATTATTTTCAGCGTATTTTCATATCACGAATATGCCAGAGAAATTCATGAAATTTGTGAGATCTGTTTTATTGTCTCAGATCTACATTCGCCTCAGATCTGAAAAATGTTATGGGCATAGAGAAAATCGCCTTAGATTTGAAAAATTATTATTGCCTCAGATCTGTGTTTGCATTGGCAATGTAGCAACAAAAAAAAATGGCGATGGTGATTCAGTAAGAGAAATATTGGAAAAAGTTGAGGGGATTAGCTCTTTTTGTGCGAAATCTCTAGAGGAATTTCTTTTCCATAGGTACCAGATCTGATCCAGAGATTCAAATCTTCCTTTTCACTTATTTGATGCCTTTCTACTAAATTCAGATGTGATTCATGATCCGGTCCTTGATACGGTCCTTGAGATGAACCTTGATACAGTCCTTGATATGGACTTTGATACAGTCCTCAATATAGACCAGATCTGAAAAACTATAAAAATATAGAATCTACAGCTTTGAATTTAAATTTACAGATTTATAAAATGATCTGAAGCAATGTTACAAATGAGCCATTTTTAATAAAATAGCAATGGATCTATGAGATCTAAAGAAAAAATGAAAGTATACACTTTTATCTACCCCGATCTCTTAGATTTATAGGAAAGAAAGCTGCAATTAATCAAATCTACAAACTTGAAATTTGAAGATCTACAAGTTTACAACTCAAAAATATGAATCAATTAATGAAAACATTGATTGCTGCAATCACAATAAAATTTTTCCTTATTTTAAAACAGTAAAAGATTGCCTCAGTATCGTTGCCCTTGAGTTTGAAGAGATCCGTGCTTATGTCAAGAAGTATTCCTTGCTTCCTCGATCCATCAACAATTCTCTTCCATCACAATTTTCACCATGGCTCTCATACCATGTAGACAAAGTGTCCTTAGACACGTAATTTTATTAATAAGGAAAAAATGATTACAATATGAAGTGAGAACTCATAATCTACTCCTTAACATCGCTTAAAGAAGGAGCTAGTTTATATATCTCAACTCTAAACTAAAAACTAGGAGAACAACCAATCACATAATCACATGAGTATGATAGGTGTCCTTTACATAGAAGCTAGGTGTCCTTATCCTAACAAACTAGAATAAATTAATTTCTAAAAAAAATTATACTAGAAAATACTTGGACTATAGAACTTTAGGATTATGAGGCTAACACCATGTTGTCGGTGTTTCCCTTGCTTTCCTTCCTTCCATCCATTGCTTAGTGCATGGCTTTCGAATTTTTCCAAACGGTGGGAAAATTTTTTTTTTTTGGACTACATGGCAACCATGCCTCCCCGCCGAGGAAATGTCTAGGTAATGTCTATATTTATTTATAACTTAAACTTTTAGTGGATTAAAATTCAAAATTCAGTTAAATTTCTACTGTTTTTATATTTTTTTTCTGCGCGGTGCATTTGAGTAGTCGTTTGTCTTGCACCGCGAATAGTGCACCCTAAAAATTTACAGGGTGCACTGAAACACCATGCCAAATTTTTTTCGGCAGTGCGTTTGTAAACTCTAACACATTGGTGCGTAATATTATCAACTCACCACCTAAAATAATATAGTTTATTTTTCACAGTGCATCGAAATAATGTTAACGCATTGGGGTGTTATGTTAAATGACGCACCACATAAATCAGAT
Source organism: Picea glauca (assembly GCA_000966675.3). NCBI lineage: Eukaryota > Viridiplantae > Streptophyta > Pinopsida > Pinales > Pinaceae > Picea > Picea glauca. The sequence continues at coordinate 174,338 of JZKD02S0538551.1, forward strand.
ATATTATTTAATGCAATGCATTGGTAAACTTATGCACTAGTGCATTAATGATTACCCAACATACCACCGTAAAAAATTAGAGACTAAATGCCAAAGTACCGTAATTAATAATTTTAAAAAAATTATTGGTGCGGTGTGTTGAGGAAAAGATATAAATTATCTTACTCAAGCATTTTTGAATCTTGCTTGGCTAAGGAAAGATAGTCGGGAATATTACCCTATGTTTTATAGCATCAAAATCTATTTCCCAATACACAAGTATTAATTACAAGGGCTTAGGATGATTTTTTAAATGAAAAGATTGTTGCAAAATATGAAATTTTTATATAATTTTCTAAACATATACAGATTGCAGAAAGTAAAAGTGGAGATCAAAAGAAAAAGTAACCAAGTCATAGATTAACACAAATGAGATAGAATAGCCATCATTTTATTTCATTCCAAGAAATCAAAAGTATATTTCTCTTTACAAAAATCCCTATGAGGGCATGGACCAAGGTCAAACTTAGATATTGCCGATGAAAACCATACAAAAGGACTCTGGCAAGAAGTAAAAACTAAACTTTAAAATCTGGATCAACTTGCCACAGACTGCTGCCAACTTGACTTTGCACAATATCCTTTATCAGTTATGAAACTCAATCCATAAACATACAAGTATAGACAAACTATCAAAGATAGATCAACACCTCTGAAACAAGCATCTGAATGATATAATTCAACTTTGAACCTTGTTGTCTACAATAGGACCCTACTGTCAAAAAGAGAATTAGGCCTTTAATGAATTGAAGAATGAATGAAAACTACACTACCTCATGAAAACAAATGAGCAAACCTTAGTATTGCTTTCTCCTTCTATTCTCCTCTTGTTCTTCCTTCTCATTTTTCTTTTATGCATTCCAAACTAGTTGAAGTAGTTCAACTACCTCATTTAGTTAAGTTACTTAAACTTAACTAATTTTAGTTTAGGGGAAAAATTAAGGGTCTTAATTAGATAATAACTAAGTAGGTGGGACCCCTTGTGACTCCATTTTATTTATTAACAAAAATAAACACAATTAGACAACCAATTAAACATGTGCCTCCTTGTGGCTCCCATAAATATTTCCAAACTTTGAATATTAAATTATATCAGAAAATTCAAATTATATCCAAAACATGTAAATATCCACAATATCCGAAAAAACAGTTTGTTGTCGAAAACTTTCTGCAGTCCATTGTCCTCAACAAATCAACCACAAACACATAAATCAAAATCCATATTTGCCACTTTGAGAAGAAATTATTCTTCTTTCACTATTGTCCCCTTTGGAATTCCCTTAATTAGCCTTAGGTTGGGTGGAACCTTGAGGCTTAATCTCACTAATAACATGGGAGTAATCATCCCTCAAGTGCATACGGGAGGACACTGAGTTTGTTGAGTCACTTGAAGGAGATGAGATGGAAGCAACAACTTTTCCTTTGTCTTTCACATGGGGAGCCTCGATTTTGAGTCATTTTCTAGCATGAGAGGATTGTATAGGTGAGTGTGAAGGGGAAAATTTAACATTTGGGGTTTATGGGTGGAGAAGGAGGAGGAAATGACAAGTTGGGCTAGCCAGGATGGTGGGAGACTACTAGATGAACAATCTCTTGCCATCCATCATTCTCAGGAACTTCTAGTTGCATAGATACATGGGGAGGCACAGGGATAATAGGAATATTTTGTGGCTGGAATGGAGGCCTCTATGGTCTAGGTTGAATTATCTCTTGCCCAATCCAATTGAAAAACCCAGCTTGAAAAAGTTGGTTCAACTTTTGAAGATTGGCATCAAAATGAATTGAGAATCTGGGCCTTCTAGGCCATCTGTTCCAGTTACCTCTTTCCCTATTTTTTATGCCATGACTTCCTCTGCTAAATAAACTCATCCTCTATGCAACAATTTATTAGAAACTAGGCCTTAACAGACCATACGTGACATTCTCTTTCTATGAAACAAATTTTGGCTCAGAAATTAACATAAGACCCATGTAATTCAATCCATAAAATTTATTTAATAATTTCCAAAAGAGCAGGGGGTGAAATAGGGTTCATGGGATATCTAGGGGGATTGTGATAAGAGAAAAAGTGATATCATGGCAGGGAGTAAGAACACGAGTATTTTTCAACAATCCATTAAATAACTGACTGTGCAAACAATACCAAAATATATCAGATGCCATCTATCTATGTGTCTTCTTTTACCACTGTCATACACAGTTTTAATTTTATTTTATTGAATAGGGAGTGTAAAAATGAAATTGGGATCGTGAGGGGTTTATAATGAGCAAAAAAGTGAGAATATGAGAGGGAATAATACAGATATTGTTCATAAAATAAATTAAATCAAACAACAACCATAACTCTATTCCAATCACAATCCAAAAAGCATCCACTTTTAAGACCAAAATCATTTAACTATCCCTTATTTACTAACATAATGTTGTTGTCTTTAATAAAAGAAACAATTCAATTGCCCATAATTCTTCAATTATATCAATCTGTGCATCATATACAATAACTATGCAAACATCATTTCCAATTCCATAGTAACATCATACATTCGAGCCACAATCCTGTATACTCTAATGTTGATATTTTCCTTTTAAAACAAACATAATATGCAAAGTGATTCCAATTATCCATATCCAATGTTCAATTCTTGAAATCAAATGATAATAGACCCAATATTAACCACCAAAAGTTGACTTCCAATACTGAATGACACAATATTTAACCAAAAACGTGTAGCTATGAGCTTGAGATTCGTGTGCATTAACCTATACAGACTTCCCTTTAAAAGAAATGCTCCATAAAAGAAAGAGCCATATAATGCGTGAGGAGAAAAAAACCAAATCATACACCCAAGTGTCTCCTTTAATATTGACAGGACCAAGAACATGTTTGACAAACCAATCACACACACACATGTGCCTTTGAAACTTAAATGGAATCATGAACGTGCTAGGATTTAACACAACAATGAGTGGAAAAACCATAAATCGACCAAGTGGAAATTTCTCGGGCTGTAGGTAACCCATACCCTTATGTGTTTCAAAACAAATTTATCAAAGAGAAGGAATACAGAGACTCGATCAAGAGATGGTCTCTGAAGTCAGAGATCCCATGCTCTCTTTTTTTTAAGATTACCACAGTCATTTAACTGGTAAACCAAAATCTTGACAAAACCAAAAGGTGCTCAAGGGGAAATAGAAACAAGTCGGACTCAATAGAACCAAGTTGGGTTCTTGAGAGTTTGCTTAATCTTCAAAAACACAGAGAGCTCATAATATTTTTACTTCCTAAAATAAGTTACCACTGAGAAGCAACCACAGATAATCAAGTATATTCTTGGAAGAATAGAGAGTCGTGCTCTTTTGAAATCACCACAGTCTTTTAACTTATAACCTCAAAATCTTGACAGAGCTCAAAAGTTCCCAAGTAGAAACAAAAAAAATTGAATTCAATAAACCAGGCACACACAGATGTCTTTTAAAACTTTATTTCATAGAGGAAACGAGAGCTGGTTTAAACAAGGAAGAATCCTCAAAGACACAGAGAGACCATGCCTCTTCCAAACACCAAAGAGGTCTATAACCTTCGAAACAAATTTGACAGTGAGGCTTACCAACATATCGGTCAACCACTACAACAGATATGAGAGGAGTGAATGCTTAATACTTGTGGAAAAAATGCCAGAGCACAACTCATGGCCACTCGATACATATACAAGCTTCCATTTAATATTCTGGGAAATACAAAGATTGGACTGTGAAATGCTTTCGGCGATAGTGATAGTGAAGAAAAAAACGTAACAAACAATAGCTTGGGGCTCGACCAAACAGATAAAGAACAATACCACTATCGAAAGTTAAATTGCAACTTGGAGAACGAATCAAAACAATGACCGAGACGAAAAAGGGGTGACAACACTAATACCCAGACTAGTGGTAAAATCTCGCGCGAATAAAAACTCAGAGCTTGTTGCACCATTTTCATCATTTTCCCCAGAGAACCAGAATACAAACCCAAGCTGACCGACATTTTCTTTTAAACTGATAACCAATGCATAGGATTTTTCAAAGCAATAATACTCATTCCTTTCTTTTAAAACACCAACATTTCACAGTAATCACAAAGAACACCATGAACACAACATTGATACCCAGTCGAAAACTCAAGAAAAACACAGAAGTCATGCAATCCTACGCCAACAAATTGATTCATAATACAAAGGGACCATCATGGATGGAAATCAAAGAGCCATACCTGGAAAAATCGCTTCAAGGAAGAGCTGGCATGTGTTTTCCCCTTCAAAACCTGAAATCGTGGAGCTTCCACAACCAACAGAGCCAAATGAAACTATGGATAGGGTCACAGGCTTGAGGGTGGTTTGGAGTGATGTGCAGTAAATGCACATCGCTTCCTCATCTGGACCTATTCAATTCAACGTACTAGCCATCCCATTACCATAACATCAAACATTAAATTCAAACACATAACCATTGAATAAATTCAATGCCATATCCTTTGTATAGTGCGCCACCCGAAACAAGTCACAACTTTAATAATAACCATATGATAACATTACCATATGTGCTTCCCATATAATTATTTAACCAAAAATGCATAGTATAAAAGCTAGGTCCATCACTTCCCATTTGTCACTATTATATATACATTCAAGGTTTATATATAATCTTTTTTCCATAGCCTTAGGACTTATCCATATTTTTTTCCTCTTTTTGTTTTGATCAAGCTCCCATATCATCATATTATCTTTTTGCAAAAAATCATGTATAATATTATTAATCAATGTTATAACATAACACAACACCTGTAAAACAACATAATCCTCATATCCATAGCACTTCCCTGTATTGTGAGTGAACATCAACAACAATTATCAACAATGCATCAACCAACCATGTTGTCAAAATGAATGAAACCAAGACTGCATCATCAACTTTAGAATACTGTGCATTCATCATTATAACAACAACAAACCTATAAGTGTAACACATCCATCATATCGCCTCTAGTCTACAAGGGGGTCCCACCTACTAGTTAATTATTATTATCATAAATAAATAATAGATCTTAGCAATATTTTGTGGGCAGTATTCATCGTTGCGATTTTAATCATCAACACGGTGCATTTCCTTTCCTGTAATGCATCGATGCATGTCGGGAAAGGTTACGCACCGCAGTAACAATTTTTTTTAAAAATGGTTTTACAGTGCTTTAGGAATTTAAGATTTTATTAGTTTAGGTAGTGTGTCGGTTAACCTTGATGGAAGGTGCAGTAAGGTTATACAACACACCACATAAAATAATATAAATTTTTTCATACGATACAATATGTTACATGTGCACACCGTAGACGGTGCTCATAAGTAATATACACACCACAGCTGGTGCTTGACTGTTTTTTGGGAGCATCGGTGATGAAATTCACTTATTTTTTTAAGAAAGTTATTTTTCCATATTTATAAATAAATTTCTTATTTACAATTTTTTTTTTATGTTTTATGTATGAGGCTAATGTATTTTATATGTTAATCATGTCGATACGTCAAAGGAGAGAGAAGAAAAAATAAGAGGAGCAGAGGGTTGACCTGTACAATGTTGTACATGATTGGGAGGTGAGGGAGAGGAATTTGTACCCTCGTCCTATTACTGCAGTGACCCAAGTTCTCTTGAGGAATGTAGGCCTCCCTAAGTACTATGAGGAGGATACATCCCTGAAGGGACACTCTGGGTTCTTGGTGCAATTGATCTATCGATGGGATGTCCATCGAAAGGCTTTCTATGTCGGTCCTGATTAGTGGTACCAACCCACTGAGAAAGATATATATTTTATCACTGGGCTATCCAGGAGAGGTGAGGATTTTCCCTAGTTCCCTTATGTCCCATTCAGTGTTGCAGTAGATAGTCAGCTCATGTACTCTTAGATATATATTGCGGTTGATGTACTTTCTCCAACTAATTTTCAGGTGTTTGGTGGATAGCTATAGATTGCTTCTTTCAAAACAGAGAAGGTTAGGTTCCTCTCATTGTTAGTGATGACCATCACACACTTTACCAGTGATGGGAAGTGCATTAGTTGCACTCTTTTGTATTATGATGATTCTTTGGTACAGAAGCCACGATGTATTAGATGGTCTACCATTTTTTTGTGGCGGTTTTGTAAAGCTCTAGGTAGATGTCGTGCTATGATACATGGGAGGGAGAACTTCTCTTTTTATTCAAAGTTGTTTTGTTTATTTTTTTAGAGGTTTCCAGAGACAAGGCCTACTTTTGATGCCGGTCTTATAGGCCGATGAATCAAATTTGGATGCACATGTGGGGTGAGATGATGCCCAAGAGGGGGGAGCCGAACTTTCTAGCCAAGATTTCCACTGATGCACAGGGGCTACCAGCCAATGAGGCCAATAACATGTTCATGATGTTGGCATGTCCTTATCCGGGGTTGGATTGGCGAGGATGTCCGAGCATTCTCTTCACACCAGATGCTAGAGGTAATATTAGTGTTTTTTTTAAATTAATCTAGTTTCATTTTATTGTCTTACTTAATTAGAATAAAATTAATTCTAACACGTTATTTAACTTGTTTTATTAAATTTTTTAATGAAAATTTCTAATTATTGTTATGTACTATATATTTTGTAGATATTGGCACATTCCTTGGGGACATGCCTCCTCCCCCACTAGATGTGGATGAGGAGATGTCTGATTCCACGACGGGTTAGGGTCCCCGAGTACAGATACCTGACATGTGTCATAGGTGGGAGTCCACCTTATGTTGATGTGAGACATCATGGCAGATCCTATGCTCTTGGAGCTTTAGAGGGATATGTCACACGATATGATGCCTCTTATGCGTCATATCATCGGAGCTACCAGGATACTAGCAGCGAGGAGAGTTGTCGATGATACAAAAGTCTTCCTCTAGTACCCATTCGTCCAGTACCCCATCGACTGATGAGCATGGTCGTGATCCTTCTCAACGTCCTCCTCCTCCTCCTTCTCCACTTCCTCTTGACCATCCATCATTTTCTACTATAGACCAGGCCTCCACTACTGTTGTAGATATGAGTATCACATCAGCTGGACCAAATATGTTACAACGGTTATTTGACTTGTTCATGATATATATATATATATATATATATATATATATATATATATATATATA
>JZKD02S0538551.1:181899-193012 GCA_000966675.3 Picea glauca
ATTAAACATAAAGACTTAATTTAAATAAAAAATGTAAAGATATTTTTATAAATTACAAAGTTCAATATGGTTGAAACTATAATTGTAAACTTACCATAAACATTTTTCTATTTCATAGATGGTTCATACATATTCATTCTAACTAAATTCTTTTTCAAAAAAAAAATTACATATGAATAAATGTTATTTTCATTGTATTATTTACTCTTTTTTAATAGACTCTTCTACACTAAAAATTGTTATTATAAAAAGTTATGATCTCCAATGATAAGCATTCTATTAGCCCTAAAATTTTATGGATGCAAATATTCCTATTTTTATTTTTGTCATTATTTTGTAAGTTGATTGCTATCAAAATTTTAAATTACTTCAATAATTGTGGTTTTAGTCATCATTGGGGGCATAATTTAAATAATTCCAAAAGCAATGATAAAAGTATGTAAACTAACAAACACTTTAGTTAAAAACCAAATTATCACAAAAACCAAATTTAAATAACATCATATAGTACTTGTTGATCATTATGAAAAACATCACACTTCATTATAATTATATATTTAGTAATTAAACAATCCATTAATATACTAATAAAAATAAAATAATAAAATTGAATAATAAATTTAATTCAATTTATTTAAAATTATTAAGGATGTCATATATTAGAAAAACTTAAACTATTTTATGAAATACTAATATATAAAATTAATGAAAAAAAAAACTTCATCTTTGTCTTGATGACTCAAATTTCAAGTCTCACAAACTTAGAATTAAATATACATAGATTGCATATAATTGTCTTTCCAAATCTTCACATGAATTTCATTGTAAGCTTAGTTATTAGTTTTTAAATTGGTATCGCATTAATATGTTCTTTAAAAACAAGTTAGAAATTTAATTTTTAAATTATAAACTACATTTTTGTATAATCTTACTTTTAAATCTACAAAATACATGAACATAAACTCAGTTTTTGAATCCTCATGTTAACATATCATCAAAAAGGTTGTATTGTTAAACATGCATATCAACCATATTATTACTTCTAATATCAACATAGATTATTAGGATAAATAAAAAAACTAATTACCATTCAATATCTAAACATGTTGTTAGCTATAAAATTATATGTCATTGCATATATATATAATTAAAAACAATTAATTAAATAACTCATGCATGGTTTAAAATATTCATAACTCAAATGCTCAAGCAAAGAGATACAATGCAAATCTTAAAATTTCCCTAAGATATTTAAGGATCAAAGTCATATCACTATCAAAAGTGTTTTATACAAGTTCTTGAGTGTGTCCAAGGGTAAGAGGATTGTTAATAAATGGATAAATGACACCTTCTATACACATCAAAATTCTAACACCAATGTGACAACAAAACAATGTTTTGGAAATCTTTTTTTGTAGGTCTCATTGCTTCAATAACATGTTGGTAAAGGGTCAAATTTCTAACATCTTGAGGAATTTTTGAAAAAAAAAAAATTCTCAGATTTGTATTTTGGCAATTACTGGTAATATTAAATTCTTAAATACTTCAAACTTGACATATTTCTCCTACAAGCAAAAGACTTTTCTATCCTTTTAGTTAAATGTTAACATTGCCATTAGTTGTTCCAAGATATTTGAGAGCGGTTTCAACATCATAAAACTTTATATGGAGAAAGCATAATTTCATATCCCATTAAACGTTCAACCGGTTTAACATTTTTTAGGATTTCACAATTAGAAATACTTAGTTTTAAGTGTAAAAACCTTTGCGGATCTTACCAATTATATAAAATTCCAATTATAAAATGTTTGGCGAAATTTTTCTAAAAGCATGTTGTTATGGCTTTATCATGAAAATAATTCTTAAAATTTTATATTAAACATGCAATGACATATAAATATCTTCAAATAACAATATAAAATTCCATTCAATCAATTGCACCATGCAATCACAAATAATTTGAAAGACAAACACATTACGCATAAATCTAACTATTAACCAACTAAAATTGTTCAAAGATTTGTTATAATTGACTTTCCATTTCCTCCATCACAAGATGAATAAAAAACAATATAATTAGCGAAATAAAGATAACAAAAATATACAACAACAATATAAATGATGAAATAAAACATGTACATTACTCTTTGTTGTCATCACCCTAATTATCTTCGTCGCTTGGCATGATAACACTGTTGTTCTCAAAAATATGTTTTGATCTAGGATCGTGTCTTAATATGAACCACCAATCCCTATCCAACACATATGGGTAAAAAAACACTTGGTTGTAGGGTTTTGGGAAAACATAAAGCTCCTTAGCTTAATCCCACATCTTTCTAGAGTTGATACATATCATCCCACTATCATGATATTGCTTTACATTATTCTGATCAAAGGTGTCCCACCACTTGCACCTAAAAGTAACACATTGGAAAGAAGAGAAATACACTCGAATAATCTCTTGTATATTTCCAATGTAACCTAACTTCCCCCTGTATTAGGTTTTTATTGTGGTGTCTAGCATGACTAGATTGGTTGAACATGACTTCCACTCCATAGTATTGTGTCATGTGTCCATCATCGACATCCTCTGTGTGAAAATGATGTCCATATGTCCACATATATGTGAACAAATGCACCTATAAAAAGTAAAAAAGATCACAATGTCATGTGTTTAATAACCCGACCAATGGGTAATTTATCAACATAGGTGTCGAAGAATTTTGGATCATTCAACATAGGCTCCCCATTTGAATTGAACAATTTTGTAATCTTCTTCTCCTTCTCTCTCTCATATTCTCTAAGCCATTTTGTTGGTGTCATTATTACAGGACTTTGGGTTCTCTCTAGTTTACCATTGAAAGTCGATGTTGCTCTTTTGTAATGGTGTGGTTCTGGGAGGATTAACCTGGAGAAATCGTACACTAGATTTTATAGGTGGTTAGACCACCTAGACTTTAGAGAAGGTCTACAACATTTACATCCATGATTCCCTTTTGTTACAAGAAATGTAAAATTATTAATGTATATAGAGCACATTAGCGTTGAAGATCAGAACAATCTCAACGAATTAAATATGCCAAAAAATATTGTTACGTATATAAACTGTAAAAGTTCAGACCCCAACCCAGTTTCAGTCTCACTGATTTTTTAGACAATGTTTAATGCCCAAACCAAGATTTATGATAGTCAATTAAACTCAACTTAAAATAAAATTTCAGAATTGAAACATGAGGATCCTAAACATCGTTTTAATGCAGAAATAAAATATATCAACAGCACATAAACTCGGAAAATAACACAAAGATTTTTGGTCTAACATTGACCTTGGAAAAACCCACAAGGGGAAAACCACTGAGAGAGGGCTTTTATTATTTGTGAGCTTCAGATAAATTTCATTTACAGCATATTCATCTTCAGAAATTAAACAAACTTATCTCAGACTTTCTTTTGCAAAAAAATCCTTCTGAACAGTCCTGGAAATGCTGCTCGATTTTTGTGCTAGAAATTTGTACAACTGTACAATTGTACCAGCAATAAATGTTATACGGAATGTCTCGATTCTTGTTCCAAATTTCTACTAAGACTGTATGGAATATGCAGCAGGAACAACTCCTTGAAATCCATGCCTCTTCTCCTCGAAAAATGTGCCCAAAAACTGGACTGTACAACCCTCAAAATTCATGTCAAATCTGTACGGAATTTCATCCAGAAATTAATGCCAGCAGATGCCTTGGTTTCTATGCAAGTAAATTCTTGTATGGCATCCTTTTAATGCATTCCAACCTCCTCAGAACTTTAACTACTATCTCCCTCGATTTCTGTACATGAAAATGGTTGTACGACCTATTGAAATTTGTATTGTACAGACTACATTAAATGTTGAAACTTGCCTTGAAAAGCAAGCTAGCTAGATGGCTTGGGATGCATGCTCGAGCTCTGCAAATGTTGCCTCCTTCCTCAAGATCGACCTCACTCTTTCTCTCTTCACAATGAAAAATGAATCAACCCTAGCTAGGGTGCGCCCTCCTACCCTAGTCGACCTCATGGTGGTAGGTGAGGAGTCTCTTAATCCAACAGTTGAGATTGGATTAGATGAGTGGATGAGATTGAGTGTCTCTTCACTCACCCCCTCACTAAATTCATAAAGTCACCTTTTAATTTGCATCTCACAAATTAAATGACTAGGGTCCACATTAGGCACTTTCTCACCCCTTAGGCACCTAGGTGATCAGAAACACTTACCTAGTTACTTTTTAATTTGATTTTTAACACTCCCTCTTACCGAGGAAAGTGTTACTCACCACTCCAAGCTTGTCCCTAAAAAATACAAACTTGCCTATGCCCAATTCTTTGGTGAGTATGTCTGTAACCTGCTCCTTTGTAGATATGTATTGTAGCTCCACTGCTCCTCTTTGAACATAGTCATGGATGAAGTGATAATGAATCTTGATATGCTTAGACTTGTCATGAAAAACTGGATTCTCTGAGAGTTTAATGAAACTTTGATTATCACAGTAAATCAAGGTAGGCCTCAACTGCACACCAAACAATCCCACCAACAACTTGCGAAGCCAAAGGGCCTCACAACTGGCCTGACTGGAAACCATATACTCAACCTCTGCAGAACTTAATGCCACTGAATTTTGCTTCCGACTGAACCAAGACAAAACTGTTGAGCCCAATCTGAAACAACACCCTAAAGTACTCTTCCTGTCACTGACACATCCTGCTCAATCTCAATCTGTATAGCCAACCAAACGAACTCCATCTCCTCTTTGATAGTCCAAACCATAATCTACCATACCACAAAGATACATGAGCACATGTTTTGCTGCCACCCAGTGCACTCTCATAGGCTCCACCATGAAATGACTAAGAGTGTTGACAACAAAACAAATATCTGGCCTAGTATTGACCAAATACATCAATGACCCGATCAACTGACAATATAAAGTGGAATCCACCAACTGTGACTCAGAAGCATGAAGCTTCTTCTAGTTGGTAATCATGGGAGTGGTCATGGGCCTACAATCCTCCATCTGAAATATCCTCAGAATGTCACAAACATACTTCCCATGTCCCAGGAAGATGTGTCCAGGCTCCTGTCAAACCTCCAATCCCAAAAAATAGTGCATCAATCCAATATCAGTTATCCCAAACTCTAATGAAAGGCTCTCCTTGCAGGTAGTGATGAGTCTCTATGCCCTTGTAATGAAAATATCATCCAGATATAGAAAGAGAATGAGAGGATCCTCTCCAACCACAATGAAGTATAGGTTTGGATCCGCCTCACTCTTCTCAAATCCCAACTGTTGCAAATAGGCATCAATCCTCGAATACCAAGCTCTGGGAGCTTGTTTCATCCCATACAATGCCTTCTTCATTCTACACACATGAGACTCTCTCCCATGCACCTCAAAGCCCAATGGCTACTCAATATACACCTCCTCCTGTATAAGACCATTCAGAAATGTGGTCTTCACATCCATATGGTGGATCTTCCAACCCATCTCTGCTGCAATGGAAATCACTTCCCTGATCGAGGTATATCTAGCAATCGAGGCAAAGGTCTCATCATAATCAACTCCCTCAAACTGTGAGAACCCCCGAGCCACAAAGAGAGATTTTTGCTTCTCAATGTTTCCAACTGTAGCATGCTTGAGTTTATAGAGCCACCTAAAAGTCACCAATGACTTCCCCTCAGGTCTAGGAACAACTTCCCAGACATCATTATTCATGATGGAATTGTACTCTTCCTTCATGGAATCTCTCCAAGCATGTCTACCAGTAGCCTCCTCAAAATTGGAAGGCTCAAACTCCCGAATACTTCTCCTCATAGCGATGTAGTTGCAAAACCTCTTGGGAGGTTCACTCTCCCTCATAGCCTGCCTGGGATTCCCCACTAAACCTTGTGCCTCCCTCAAAGTATCTTGAAACCACTTGGGCTTCCTCCTCTCTGAAGTATTTTCTCGTGGAGGGGACTCTCCCTGCTCAACCCCATCTCCTAAATATTGTGATTCTGAAGTAGACTCTGGAGTACTCAATCTTGAACCCTATGGACCGTTAACCTGCGAACCCAACATATGTGGCCCTGTCAACTGTGGATCAGTCGTCATCAAAACTGGTGGCCCCGAACTCTGTGTCACTGAAGTTTGTTGTAGACTCACCTGAATCTAAGGTGATGACTTCTCACCCCTCTCTATCCCTCATGAATTCTTAAAGGCTTTGTCCTCCTCAAATATCACATCCCTCCTCATAACAATCTTCCTCAAGGAAGGAAGATATATACAGAAAGACTTTGAAGTCTCACTATACCCAACAAAGATCCCTCTCTCTATCGTGGGTTCTAGCTTTTTCCTCTTCTCAGAAGGGACATATGAATATGTGATGCAACAAAAAATTCGAAAGTGCCTCACCTTGGGATTCTTCCCATAAAAATCCTCCTCAAGAGTCATGCTCCCCACTTTCCTGTGTGGACTCTTGTTCCGCAGATAAACTGTAGTGTAGCATGCCTCAACCCAAATAAATAGTGGCAACCCCTGATCATGTAGCATGGCTCTCGCAGCCCCAACTATGGCCATGTTCTTCCTCTCAGCAATCCCATTCTGTTGTGGGTTGTAAGGAATAGTCAACTCTCTCCTAATGCCCTCTCTTGAACAAAATGCCATGAAATCCTTGGAGGTATACTCACCCCCTTTGTTTATCCTCAGAACTCCGATTTTCTTCCCTGTCTGGTTCTCCACAAGAGCTTTGAACTCTTGGAACCGATTGAAGACCTGTCCTTTGGTCTTCATGAAGAAAATCCAAGACTTCCGTGAGAATTCATCAATGAATATAACATAGTATAGACAACCAGTCAACGATGCTGAAGACATTGAGCCACATACACATGAATGAATAAGATCAAGGATACCTGTTTCTCTACTGTCACTGCTAGGAAAAACAATCTTGGTGTACTTTCCCAAAGAACACCCCTTTCACAACTCCTGGTGCTCTGTACTGAAATCTGGAACTCCAGTCACAATCTCCCTCAATACCCTTAAATCCCCATGGTGCAAATGTGTCATCCTCCCGTGCCATAGCTCACATAGGTCACTACTACTGGTAAAATGAAACAATGCTCTTGTTGGCTAAAACATGAGATTGTATAGATTCTCATGTTGAGTCCCAATCACTTTGGCCGAAGTGATACTGGACCACTTGGGGAAAAGTAGCACCTGGCCATCATGGAACAAGACCTCATAACCCCTCTCCTCAATAGCAGAAATTGATACTAAGTGCTTCTTCAAGCTCGGAACATATAGGACCTCTCTCAACAACATGGGAGGCAAAGACTCCCTATGAAATGATACAGTCCCACAACCAACTTCCTTGACCACCCAGTCATCTCCAAGAACTACCTCAACATCACTAATTTGTGTAAGATCTGTCAAGTGCTCACGAAGCCCTATCATATAGAGAGAGGCACCACTGTAAATATACCACATATTTGAATGAGTGATCCTCGTGGAAAGACACACAACTAAGAAAAACTCCTTATCAAACTCGGCGGAGAACTCCTCCACCAATGTTGAAGTTATTTTTTTTATCTTCTTCTTGTTCGAAAACTGACCTGCATAGTGCCCAAACTTGTGGCATGCAAATCACTTGACTTTGCTCATGTCCTTCTTCCCTTCACCCTTTGGTTTGTTTCCCCCCTTAGGAACCTTCTTGAATCTCTTCTTTTTGTTAGAAGAAAGAGCCACATTCTCCTCATCATGACCTGTAGATGAAATCCCATGTACATAACCTCTCTGGGTCTCCTCCTGAACAAAGTCATCCCAAAGACGTTCCCAATTGGGAAGCTTCTCCCTAGCCAAAATGCCCTCAAAAGAAACAACCCATTGTTTGGAAACTCCATTCAATGTTGTCCTCACAAGCTCACTGTCAACTATGGCCTCCCCCATAGCTCAAAGCTCATCTCTCACTTGTGTCAACCTAGTAAAATATGTGACCACATTTTCAGCCTTGGTCATTTTAATGCTCTTTAGTTTTTCCCCCAAAACCATCTTTCGGTTTTCATTTGTACTATGGTACAACTTCGTCAAAGACTCCCACATCTCATAGGAATTTGTCTTCCCCGTCAAGTGAGGAATCAAATGGTCCTTGATGGCATCAATAATAATCCTCTTAGCCTTGATACTCTTCTTAGCGTGTGTTGCAAGAAGAGTCGCATCAATAGGTACAACCACAGGATGTATTGTGGCATTTTCAACAATGTCCCACAACTCATTTTCTTGCAACAACAATATCATCCTCTCCTTCCAAGCACCAAAGTTTGTTGCCCCATAAAGTTTCTCCTCAACTCTAAAACCTATAGCCATTCACCCCTTTCTGCTGAAAATGAAAATTTCGAAGTTCTATCCGGTGAAGTGACTATTGTCCCAATTTTATGACTTGCTGAAATATTTTTTCTTCTCTTTAACTCAACTCTGATACCATGTAAAATTTCAGACCCCAACCCAGTTTCAGTCTCGCTAATGTTTTAGCCAATGTTTAATGCCCAAACCCAGATTTATGTCAGTCAATTAAACTCAGCTTAAAATAAATTTTTAGAACTAAAACATGAGGGTTATGAACATAGTTTTAATGCAAAAATAAAATTTATCAGCAACACATAAACTCAGAAAATAACACAGAGATTTTTGGTCTAATAGAGACCCTGGAAAAACCCACAAGGGGAAAACCAGTGAGAGAGGGATTTTAATATTTGTGACCTTCAGAGAAATTTCATTTACAGCATATTCATCTTCAAAAATTACACAAACTTATCTCAAACTTTCTTCAGCAAAAAAATCCTTTTGAATAGTCCTGGAAATGCTCGATTTTTGTGTCAAAAATCCATACAACTGTATGGTTGTCCCAACAATAAATGTTGTACAAATTGTCTCGATTATTGTGCCAAATTTCTTCTAATACTGTACAAAATATGCAGTAGGAACAACTCCTCGAAATCCATGCCTCTTCTCCTCGAAAATTGTGACCAAAAACTAGACTGTATGGCCCTCAAAATTTGTGCCAAATTTGTACGGACTGTATAGAATTTCACCCAGAAATTAATGCCAACAGATGCCTTGGTTTCTATGCAAGTAAATGCTTGTATGGAAGCCTTGGAATGCATTCCAACCTCCTAAAAAATTTAACTTTTGTCTCCCTCGATTTATGTGCATGAAAATGGATGTACAACCTCTTGAAATCCGTACTGTACGGACTGCATTAAATGTTGAACTCTACCCTGAAAAATGTGCTAGCTAACTACCTTGGGATGTATGCTATAGCTCTACAAATGTTGTCTCCTTCCTCAAGCTCGACCTCTCTCTTGCTCTCTTCACAATGAAAAATGAATCAACCCTAGCTAGGGTGCACCCTCCTACCCTAGTCGACCTCATGGTGGTAGGTGAGGAGTCTCTTAATCCAACGATTGAGATTGGATTAGATGAGTGGATGAGATTGAGTGTCTCTTCACTCACCCCCTTACTAAAGTCATAAAGTCACCTTTTAATTTGCATCTCACAAATTAAACGACTAGGGTCCACATTAGGTACTTTCTCATCCCTTAGGCGCCTAGGTGATGAGAAACACTTGCCTAGGTACTTTTTAATTTGATTTTTAACATAAACAAATCAATAAACATATAATTTACCAGAGAAAACTTCTAAGCCTAGATAATCATATGTGGTGTAATCACATATTCCATACAACGTAAAACTCTTGTCTGTTGCGATGGGTCTTGATACATCATATAAATGTATCCCTTCCCATAATTCCTTCAATTCATCTACCAACAAGGATAATTTTAAGGATGAAAATTTATTTTAAAATGTAGAAACCTTGGCAAATCTTACTAGTTCTTAATATGCTAACTATAAAATGTTTGGAAATGTTTTTGTAAAAATATTCAAATTTCTAAGAATTTTATATAGTTAGTATAAAATTTTGGCAATTTTTAAGGTAAATTTTTTTTATTCTATAGAATTTGGGCAAATCATTTTTAGAATGGGGAATCTTTTTTGAGAAAAAACATGTAAAATTATCCCATGGGAAAAATTTAGCCCCTAAAATTATCCCTATCTACCAATGGTTGTAGGTAGACATCCATATTCTTCACTTGTCTCTACCAGGGACTATAAGAGCCAACATAAGATGTTCATTCTTCATGGAAAACCATGGGGGATATTTTTATTGATCACTACCACAGGCCAAACATAATTGTTGGTGTTTTAGAGGGAATATGGGTTGACGTCATCCATGCCTATGTTGATTCGTAGACTTCGTACTTCATCCTTGAATTTTTCAGGCCATATATCCTCTATATGCTTCATGGCTATTTAATCTGTTGGGATTCACATAACTCCTGACTCACTTCTGTGCTTGGCATGTCATTCCTGCAACATAGCTAATCTTTTGCAACGAAAGATCCTTTGAATCCTTGGGATTATATACACATGCCTCAATATCTTATGAAGAGGACTATGTGATTTACCCTTTTTATTTGATTTATGGTACCTGTCATGCCCACATTTTGGACATATCTCTTTGTCTGCATATTCTCCTCTATATAGAATACAATCATTCAGACATTCATGATATGATATGTATTCAACACCCAACATTTTCAACATCTTCTTTTCCTCTTTGCAGCTACCGGGAAATACATTATCATTCGGAAGAACCTTATCTTTGAATAAACTGTTGTTAGTGGTCAACATAAATGTACAATGTCATTTAACATTCATAAAATTGACCATTTTTAATGTTGATTGTGTGACAATATTTCTCAAAATATAAGGGACTTGATGGTCAGTTACCTCAATATTGTTGAGAAACATGTGTTTGGCATGCCAAACTTTGCTTTCAAGTTGTACAATAACATTGTTGTCCCCAGCTGGGTAGACTTTGATTGGTTAGGTCCAAAGAGAGGGGTGGTGGAAGCATATTTCAGACTTTCGAAAAAGCTATCAGTGATATGAGAATCGTCCCCTAGCTCATCGTTCTAGAATGCATCTAACAACATTGTCTCCATGGAAGTCGTATCCTATAAATAATCATCCATACCAACCTCTATTTGATT
>JZKD02S0538551.1:267077-277219 GCA_000966675.3 Picea glauca
TCCTGGTCCAGCCTCCAAATGGATCTTTTATATTAAATTGCTCAAAGTGCTTAAAAACATGTCTTACAGTGCTCAAATTGACAAACTGACTGCTTCAATGGCTCCGCAACGTCCCCAAACCCCTGTCTGGGCTCTTTCGGCACCTGAAACGGTCAAAAAATGAAAAATATAGCCTCCTTGAAGTTCTCCCCTTCAACTATGTTGTCTCTGGTTCTACCATTCGCACCCTTGTGCTTCAAACCTAGCACACACGCTCATTTAAGCGTAAAAAACCAAGACCCGTATGCAACCGCACACTAGTACAAACCGTAGAACGGTTAGGGGCGCCCAGCCCTTAACCACCTCGACACTGGGTCATATTACTCATGCGACCATAGGCTCGGCATAAAAGATGTTTGACCGTTTGAAAAACCGTGCAACGGATTGCAACTTCCCGCGCAAGTTACAACCGCGCGCATAACACAATGTATAAACATTGCATAACACAATTTTAAACCTCGAGTGATTTAATACACAAACTATATAACTATGTTATATATGTTATATATAACATTGCAATAAATTGCAATGTAAACGTGCCAAAAGTTTATGCTATGGTCATATATATGTTTGC
Organism: Picea glauca; assembly: GCA_000966675.3. Taxonomy (NCBI): domain Eukaryota; kingdom Viridiplantae; phylum Streptophyta; class Pinopsida; order Pinales; family Pinaceae; genus Picea; species Picea glauca. The sequence continues at coordinate 267,691 of JZKD02S0538551.1, forward strand.
ATATAGCCACGGGTCGGGGCTAAGCCCCAGCCTGACCCCCCATTCCAACATAACACAATGTAAATTCAAATACAATATTTCCCGCCTCCGTAACAAGGAACAAACGACGGAAAGTTGGGTAGCAGAGTTTCAATAGGCCTTTGTACTGTGGGGGAGGTCCGAGGGTCGAACCCCGCGGACTCCCCAAGTCATTTTATACATATATACAACATATGAGCCAACTGTAAAGGGACACGTGGTGCCAATGGGTTGGGCCACGTGTCTATCCCTTATTGGCCACCATTGACACGTGTCATCGTCCGATTCACTGTCATCCATCCAATACAAATGTGCCACGTCCTCCCTCTTCCATGTGAGCATGATGGTACGACCCTCCACATGGCCGTACGGACTGTACGGATAGGTACAGTCAGCATCCCAAATTTTTACCTGTTTGGCTTGACGGTCAGATCACGATATCTCGTCCATATGGACTCCGTTTGCGAAAGTAAATATACCGTCGGAATCAGGAAGACGAGACGGACACAATGGCACTGTTTTCATCTCATTTCGAGCACTATGAAAATTGAGCAAAATTTGATCCCCTGATCATATGGGGATATCATTATATATCTCCAAACCCAGACTTTCCAGCCTGTTTTGTCTAGTACTGAACGACGTCGCATACGCTATCAATCTTGTCAATACATTATTCTCGAGGATGCTCTTTACCGTCGAGGAATTGACTCTATTTTTCGACGTTGTCTAACGTTTGACGAAGCCGAGAAAGCTCTGAATGACTGCCATTCTGGGGCATGTGGTGGTCATATGTCTGGGTATGCTACTGCCCAGAAGATCTTACGTGTAGGATATTTTTGGCCTTCTTTGTTTAATGACTGCATTACTGCCATTCAGAAATGCCATGCCTGCCAGACCTACAATCAGAAAATTCGGTGACATGTTTCTCCTCTTCATCCTGTGGTCTCAGTTGGTCCTTTTGCGAAATGGGGCATTGATTTCATGACATGTCACCCTCACTCGGCCGAGGGGCATGGTTACATCATTGTAGATGTTGATTACTTTACAAAATGCACCGAGGCGATGCCGACATTCGATAATACTGGAAAGACCGCAACATTGTTTCTTTTTAATCACGTCATAGCTCGTTTTGGTGTTCCCCAAGCTATCTTAACTGATCACGGTAGTCACTTTAGGAATTTTATGATGTTGAAACTTACAGAAAAGTTGGGTCTTCGTCATGATAACTTAACGCCCTATTATCCACAAGCTAATGGTCAAGTCGAAGCGATCAACAAAGTTATTATAACTATGCTTCGACGGATGATAGGAATTCATAAAACAAGTTGGCACACAATGTTGTTTTCGACATTGTGGGCATATCGGACATCTGTCAAATCCACTACTGGGTTTATGCCTTTTCGGTTAGTCTATGGTGTGAAAGTCATTCTTCCTATAGAATGCGAGATACCCTCTCTGAAGCTAGCTGTCGAACTCCTACCCAACACTTCTGCTAAAGAAGAACGTCTATTGTATCTAATGTGATTAGACAAAACTCGACGTGATGCCACCCTAGTAATAGAAGCCTAGAAGAAGCATGTCAAGGCCCAATATGACAAGCATGTCAAGCCTCGCATTTTCTCAGAAGGTGATCTTGTTCTTCTCTATGAACAGGATCAAGATTTGTTAGGAGCTGGGAAATTCGAACCCATGTGGTGAGGTCCTTATATTGTTCACTGAGTTTTGGGAAAAGGAGCATATGAGTTGGTCGATTACGATGGTATCCCTTTGAGTGAACACAGGAATGGGTTGTACTTGAAGAAGTACTATGCATAAATTATCTGTGCACAAGTACTTGTATTTTATGTATCATACTTTGTGTGTGTTACTATAGTTTATTTTTGTCGTTATCTGGTCTCTGCCCTTATGTGACGTTGTGTTTGATTTCCAGATGTCGAAGTCTTCGCTACCCTATATTGGCTTCGCTGATGGTGCTAGATGTAGTACTCAGAACCTAGCTTCCGCTGCGTGGGCAATCTATGCCCCAAAAAATGAACTTGTATCTTTACGAGGTGTATGCCTCGGCCGTGTGACCAACAACATTGCAGAGTATAGCATCGTTATTGAATTATTGGTTGATGTTATCTCGCTCAAAATTCGTCATTTGGTTGTGCGACTTGATTCGCAGCTTGTATTACTACAGCTAAGTAATATCTAATCTATTCGAAGCCCTACTTTGTTACGGGTGTATTTGCGAATTTGCCTCTTGGAGCGTTATTTTGATCACATTGAATATCATCATATTCCTAGATGTCTTAATACATTAACAGATGCATTGGCTAATTATGTATTGGACAGACATTTGAACCATTTATAAATTAAACAAATTAAAATTCACACAATATAAAGTAATCCGATAGAAGCCATCTGTATATATAACGATCAAAAGAGTTTTTTACATAAAGTTTGTCTGAAGACCAAAATATAAAAAATTGAAGCTTATAGCTTCTACAAAGTGACGTCATGGATGACATTCACGGTAACACATGACTGCCCTAGCAACCCTACGGAGCAGTCGACTCATAGCTGCTGATACCCCTACAGTGTGACATTGATTGCATCATGGAACCTCTTCCAGAGTCATATCTGGAATGTCTGCTGTCAGGCCCTCTAAATTCTGTTCCACCACCTGATAATCTTCAGCATACTGTGGTGGTGGTGCTGCTACCTCTCCTTGCCTCTGGATAGGAGAAATTCCAGGAGGTCTATACGGTCCAACATCTGTGTTATCAATAAACGATTTTGTATTAGTTTTTGGATGAACATATAAAACAAAAAAATTTGAAAAGAAAAAATGCGTGTACTTCTTACCAAGGTCACCCCACTGAGTATCCTCTGGTAGTGCTAAATCTGGATCTTCTCGGAAATCCAACCTAGCATAAGCGTAGTCATCGACCATCAACATCTGAGTTTGAAGCCAGTCAAAGAAATATCGTCGTATTTGACGATTGGTCCTGCTACATGCCGGACCATGAGCCGACACCATCTCAACATCCTTATATCTCTAGGACCCGGTATGTTCCACTCAACCTGTAGTCTGAATACGGGGACCCTCTCAAGGAAGAAGGACACCAGCAAAGAGCCATACCCGAATTGCTTCAGGTCACCACGCCTACATTTGGTTAATTGTTTTTTGATACTGCAAAGCACAACATCTGCCCAGTTGAATACTCGTGGCTCAGTACAGTCGATGGCGTACTGGAAGTAGCTCTGTAATTCCATGTGAGGAGTAGAACTCCCAGCCATCCGAGCTATAGTAAAAAGGATAGTGTGAAGGGTCAAGTCTTGTACCCCCCAGGTAGCCACCTTTCCTTTTTTCCTTTCAGCCTCGGGTACACAGTATTGATTGCAGTACTCACTCATCTTTAGTCCACCACCTCTACTACCGGTTAGGCTGACATAGTACCCACGTCGGGACAATCCGGTCAAAAAGTATATGTCCTCAATGTCTAAGGACAAGGTGTGAACTCCCATCTGAAAAACCTGCTGCTCTGGGTCCCACATACGGACCAGGTACTCTAGTAGTCTGACTTGGGTCCTCATGCCCGGGATGCAGAAGTATTTTAGGAGCCCACAATCTCTTAATGCAGCTATGGTAGGTGGATGATTCTCAGCCATTGCATTATCCTCTTCATGTTCCCTTTCATGCCACTCAAGCACCATGTTTATGGCCAAATATCTGCACAAGGAACATAAAAGGAGGATTAATGATTTTTTCAAGATCTGGATCTTTTTCATTGGCTAAAAAAATTAAAAATTTTGTAGTTCTCGCAGGTTCCCCATTAGCACAGTGAGAGAAACTCACAGGTGGCTTAAGGCTCACCTACGAGAACACATCATTCTCACAAGCCCCGTATGGGCTGCCTGTGAGAATGCCAACACGCATGTAGGGTTCAAAAAACAACTTGAAACTGCAGATTTAACCAATGAAATTCAAAATTTAAACCATGAAAATGTCAAGGATGAATAGCTTACCTTAATGTTGCAGACTGTTTGTTGAATGGTCTCTTGTAGCTCCCGCAAATTGATGCCAAATTCGGAGGGTAAAAAGGGGGTTTTGGAGCTCAATGGTGGAAATGCAAAATGATGTGGTAAAAATGATTATTTACTCATTTGATTTACTTTTTACTATGTCAAATTGGGTTTTTTATGCTTATTTATTGATTAAACCTAATCTCTAATATCAAGATGAGTGTAATGACTTGTAGGTGTGATGATGTTGATAATTAAATACAAGGGTATGGACATTTTTTTCTTCGTTGTGGCGTGTTTTTTATTGTTTTTATGGTTTTTACATAAAACCTCGAGCATCGTTTTTTTCTGTTCTTGAGCTCATAAAAAACATGAGAACGTGGTCGAGCATACTTTGATCACTTTTTCGGGCTCAACAAGGTTATACGAAAAAGGAACCCCCCTTGGATTCCTCTTTAAGCTCTTTTTAGACTCTCTAAACATGAAAAGATCGTCGAGCAATCTTGCTATTTTTCACGCTCGCTAAAGTATTTGAAGTACGCGTCTGGTAAGCGATAATTTATCTCTTTTTTGGTCTTATCCAGACTATCTTACGAAAAAGGAACTGAGAGAGTTCTCTTTTAAGTATTTTTTCAAACTCTATAATCTTGAAAAACCTTCAAGTTTTCTATCTCTGGACTCATTAAACAAACATTGACAGACCCGTGATGGGACCGAACCACTCCTTCTTAGGGTTTGTTAAATATACTTCGAGGGACTCGTCCGAAGGATGAGCTTACATCAACAAGCATAAATTATCCTCCTCAAGCTTGCGTAAAAATAAAGAGATACTCGCTAGAAATGGTGGGGGAAAATTTGGGAAAGGGATATGTTTCATTTTCGTATTGATTGGTAGTAAGTGTCGCTCTTGAACATGACACCCCCTATTCATCGCATTTGAAGCCAGTTTGGGAAATCCATTTGTCTCTCATTCGATTTGCTAAAGGTCATTCCCTGTGTCATCTTTGAGTCAATGCTACCAAATCATTGGTCGTTTCGTTCATATGTTCAAGAGAAGTCCATCTGAAACCTATATTGAGTCAGCCATCTGCAGTTATCCATTCTCTCTGTGTCAGCCTTCCCTGTGTCTAGTCCAATTTGCAAAATGCTTTGTTTCACCTTCAAACACTGTTACTCATTTCATGTCATTGATGGGGGATACATCAAGGCCCTCCTGTGATGAGTTTTGTTTCGTCGACTCTAGCTCATTATCCGGAAACAAGACTTGGAAATCATTTAGTACCTTGGAGCTTGCATGCCTCAATGGCAGGTTTCCTCGCTTTCGACAGTGGGTTTACATCATTGACCCCTGATCGAAAGATTCCATTGGATGTTCGACTTCAACTCATTTATTCACACTCGATGAATTGTACTATGGTACCTTGGGAGTCATTGACATCAATGGTGATTTCCCTCGCACTTGTTAACGGTTACATCAATGACCGGTAATCAAGTGGTTTTTGCCATGTTCAACTTCAACACATGTAATCACATGGTTAGATTTGTACTTTTGGGCGACGAGATTGAAGACCCTGGATATCATCTTTGCAATCCAGGTTGTGATGGAGTATGTATACTTTGCGACACATAGATCCATTGTGTATGTCTCATGGCTATGTCATCTTGATTAGAAATTTCTCGCATAGATCCATAGTGTATTCTGGTGGGTATGCTATATTTTGATGGCACGGATCCACAGTGTATGATTAGTGGCCATGACCCAGGTCTAAATTGTTATCAGTCTATGATCTGAGTATGGGAATGCCTACCTTAGAATTAATATCTGATATTCTACAGATGCTTGGTTGTTCGCAGGTTTCCGATTAGATGTTCCCCTGGTTCTCGACACACACATGTAGCTTACAAAGTCTATCGGCTATCACTATTTCCAACCTCATACTTTGGGGGGCATTCTGTTACCCATGATTTTGGTCATCATAATGATCTATTGATGATGGTGTACTTAGGCTCTTCATAGGAACTTTCTCCTGAGAAAAGTTACTTTATTCTCTTTCCAGAAATATCATTTTTGAAGGAGGTTCGCAGGCTGCTAGTATATTTGCCTGCAAGAATGCATGATTCTCGCAGGCTGTATTGATCCAGAGTGCAAGAAGTTTGCACTGTAATGAACTGCTAGAGTGTGAACTCTTTCTTAAGCAAGGAAAAAGATGAATTCTCAAAGTTTCTAGAAGGGAATCTTCTAGAAGGATGAGATGGCATTCGAGTGGTTATCCTAGTACTGGATTCTCTGATATTTTGGGATCATTCTTATCCAAGTAACTAATTCATTCTCTCCTATATATTGAGGGGATTCTCATGGAAAAGGTTAGAAGCAAACAAGGTTAAGCAAGATTTATTGGAGAATTGGTGAAAGATTGTGTGAAGGAATTGAAGCTACAACAGGCTAGGAAACTCCAGCAAGCATATCATAAGGGTTTTGATCTTCTTCATGCAAGTGAGCAAGTGTGTGTGTCAGAGCCAAGGGCCATCGAAAGGAAGTTTGTGACATCAAGTCTCAGGTTGTAATCTTTAATTTCCATTAATATGATACAGTAATATGTCCCTTTCCCATAAAGCTTTTTCCCCTTTATTGTATAATTCCTTGATCATATACATAGATTGACTGTTGAATATATTGAGCTGTCTTCACTCCGATTGGTTTGAGTTGTCTTGGTCTTGACCGCACAAGAGAATTGGAGCGAAGCTAGAGAAACAAAGACCATAGGAAGCGATAATAAGGTATGTCACTTATCCTTGCCTCCTATTTAATTCAATGGTCAAAATCTAGGGAAAGAGTCATGTTCTGTCTTGCTTTGTTCTAGATCCAAGTGGATCTAGGGAGATCGGTTTGTGTCTGCACTTACGAATTTATCCAATAATAGTAATATTCACACCCTTGTCCTTTAGGACAAAGAAGAAGATAGTAGGACCCTATGAAAAAGTAAAAACTCAGAGGGAGTATTTAATTTGGTCATCAAATGAGGAATTCTTTGATTAGGGTTAAAAAACTTGAACACTACAAAAATTGGTATCAATAAGACTACCTTTTTTGAACACAAAATCCCAAGAGATTGAGATAACAACTGACATTCACAGGGGGAGAAAAACAATAAAAGTTTATCTCTTTGTCATTGATGTCAAAGGGGGAGAAAAATAGTAAAAGAAATTTGGTATCAGTATTTTGTATAAGTAAAATTTCAATCCTCCAGCCTGAAAATGAGATCAGTGAGACGGGGAGAAAAAGTATTTGTTTTACAGATATGTTGCCCTCAATGCCAAAGGGGGAGATTGTTGGCATTATTGGTTGTGTGTTTTCATTGATGGAAACATGATTCAAACATATACAGTAATCAAAGAAAAAGGAATTAAGATCTCAATTAACGACTAAATATTAGTGCATAAAAAAATGCACAAACAGTTATTAAAAGCTCAGGAGAAATAGAAATGAACAGATCAGAAAGAAGAGCATTGAAAACTATGAGGAAACTCTATTACAGTCAGTCGAAATATCAACCGTTGATAAAAACCAAGTGGAAGGATAGAGTAAGTTTCGGCACTTCGCCACTTCAACGATTACTGAAGACAAGGAAGAAACCACAAAATCCCAAAGTCAAGAAATAAATGCCAACCATCGATCAGGAAAGAGATTTGAATGAGTTCTCAGTTGTAAGATCATGATTTAATTTAGAATTAAATGTTGATCGTCGATCTGGAATGGAAATGTTGAACCGTCAAATCATACTAAAGGAAAGAAGGTGGTCAACTTCAATGTTGACCACTCTGGCGGTAAGAAGTTCAGAAAAACCAATAATACTCAAAGTGAATGAAGGCCATCAGATCCGGTCAATGCATGGTGACCGTTGATGAGGATAGGTGGGTGCAATGGTGGTCAAACTACGATGTTGACCACTCCAGAGAAAATAATTCTGAATCATGTAGGAATACTCGAAGGTCGAATCCCTAAATCCAAGAAGTACCGAAGCCACGAAGTGTAAATCCATGATCCAGGAAGGAGACATATGACAGAAGACAAAGTTGACACATGGACCAATCAACTAGTGATAAGTGTCAAGGACTAGTTGGAACATTAGGTATACGAAAGTCATGAATAAAGGTGACACGTGGTAGCCACTTAGCCAGTGCCAATTCAACAGTGACGTTAGCATACCACGTCACTCTCGAATTATAGCCTCTAGGGATATCCCACTTCTCCTATTAGCAAAAATGTCTGAAGTATCAAAGGCCGAAGTAGCAATGTTAGTCGTTGATCTAAGATCCATAGGAATATATCTTGATCATCCGATCGAGTACAATGGAAGGATAAGGTAAGACCGATGGTAAGCGGTAATCAGTACTCTATGACCTATTCGGTAGGTAAACACTCTGGATGGATTGAACTACTTTAGATTTTGAGTTACCCATAGTCCTAGAGTGTTGGAGCCCCAAAATAAGATCTAACCATTCGTCGAGGAGGAAGATCCACGGTCAAGATCCAAAAGCACAATGTAACGTGAATGAAGATTAACCTGGTGGAGGCAGATCACTTTTGATCTGGACCATTGGATGGTGTAGCTACATGGAAAACATCTAAACTATACACACTTCAATGAAATTTAGTCTGAGAGAGTTGGAAGTTTATAAAAGAAAAAAACTCCCGAAGCTGCGAAGTACCAGAGGAAATGACAGTTGTCCATATCATGATGGAATCTGAGCCATTGGATAAGGATAAGAAAATTGTGAGAAATGATTCCTTTAAAAGAATGATCAAACCATTGATCTGAAACTGTGATCAACGATGAGGATTAAAAAATGTGCATCGAAGATTCTCGAGATGTAACACTCTAAAATATACCACTTCGGCGATAACAAGAATTTGGTGAAGAGAAGAAAAGTTCTGGAGCGACGAAGCCCGGAGAACACGGTCCCATCATTGGACATATGGGGTCTAGAAGAAAAAAAAAGGGGGAAGAATTATGAAGCACGAAAGAGGTGTTTCCAATGACAATCATATAGTAAGATAAGGAGCTTAAATATGAAGCACAAATGAAGAATAAACCTGAGGTTACGAGCCCACAGTCATTTGAGCATTGGGTTGAAGGAAACGCCTCATACAAAATTCATTTATGTAAACAGCTTAAGGTCTACAGAGTAATTCAACAGAGATTAACAACATAACAATACAGAGAGAAGGTAAAATCCCAAATATGATCTGTTGGCGAACTTGGGAATGCATCAGAAGCATGGGAATGATATAATGAGTCGATCCATATCTGTGATCAACTCATGAGGACAAAATTTGAATCAATATTAGTCTTCTAATAAAAGAATAAGATTATCTATGTTAAATTATATGAAGAGATGCAATGGTTCATGTCAAAACACATAATGGTTGAATCCTATACCTATTGAAATACTATATAAACCAGAAGTGGTGGTGAATATTAGGGTGTCTTTGTGGATT